>VUQS01011335.1:5884-19901 GCA_015108495.1 Heterochromis multidens
ATTATGAAAACTATTTTACAAAAAAAAAAAAAATTTTAAAATTTAATTTTTAATTTTTTTTTTTTTTTTTTTTTTTTTTTTATTGTGCATGCATATCATTTTATATTAACACTACAAAAAAGCTATTGCAGTACTGCAAAGTACCCATAGGGGTACTAATACATTCAGCTGAGAAATACTGTCCCAGATAAACATGAGGAATGCTTGAAATATAAAGAGAGATTTTGTTGTTGTTGTTGTTGTTGTTTACCACAAATCATGGGATGCCTACTTGCACCTGGAAAGATTCCAGTAATTTTGATTTGAATGCTTATTGAATATTTATTCATGCACGTATTCAAAAAGTACCTAAATAGAGCAGAATGCTCACATTTTAGTTTAGTTTTGCTGCTGTGTTTAACCTAAGTCACCATTTTAATAATGTGAACTATTTCCTTGTAAACTTTTTACTGAGAAAAAGAATTAAAACCTCACTCAACAGGATGACTGACAAGTGTTATTATTATTCAAGCGATAATATCAAAAAGCGAATGTTTCAAGTTAATGAATGTTAAATGCAAAGCTACACAATAGTTGAGTAGTTATGTGTAGCCAACCAGACATTTGCTGCATATCATTTCACTGCTCTGGCCTACTTTTTCTGTCCCTCTCTGGACTAACTAACTAATAAAGGTAACAAAGGACAAAAAATATTGCATCATATTATCTTAAATGAAAACACAAAAAGTAAATTTTTAATTATTCAGCAGTGGCATTATACTGAGCTGTAAGCAGTAGACTGGAGCATCACGTTATCTGTGCTGCACTGTGGCACTGAGCTCTGCAGCTGCAGAAAACTCGCCTGCAGTTGCTTTAGCGGCTGCTGCTGCCACACTGCCCTCTACCAGTTCAACTCTATTAGTTCAGCTTCACCACCTCCCAGTGGCCCCAAGGTTGTGACAAAGTGGCAGTTGATGTCTGTGTGTGTCTGTGCATGTGTGTTTGCTGCATGTGCATCTTTTCTTCCACTAGACAGATTAAGGGGCTATAATAACGAGCATATGAAAGACCGTATAGGGCAAGAAAGTAATTAAGGAAGCTGAGGTAATAATTGGCTTTGGTTTGGGGGCCGTGGGCAGTGAAAATCTGAGGACATTTAAGTTGTAGAAGAATAAAACAGGAAACTGACACTCCTGGCCCAAAGCACTTCACGACAAAATATTAACAAGCACTGCAAAACAAGAATTTTTGTGGCTATATCTCCCTCATAGATAACCTCTATTTGTATAGGTGAGAAGTAAAGCTATTGGGTTTAAAATGATGAGAACTGGGAGGAAACCCAGATGAAATTGAGGAAATCGTTAATGCTAAATTCTGGTCCAGTGCCCTCTGAACCACAATATCAATCTCCAGAAAGCTAAACACTGGAAAAGGTTGCCCTGGCATCCTGTAATGTAATAAAGCATATACTGTGCGTTTATGATAATGTCATTGCCTTAAAGTGTGATTTGAATCATGGCACGCAGTTAAAATTTGCAGACATCTGCAAAAAATAAAAATAAAAAAGGTTTGAACATGGAAAAATGATAATGCCAAGATATAAACCTTTATTTCTTCATTCCTTGCTACTATTTTTCCCTGGCAAAACTGTGGTTTATTTGCTTTATCTCATAGTAACAAGGCTAAAGATAGAGAAATATAAATCCCAGATGACAGGAGATAAGAGAACACCCAAAAACAACGTGCTTCCCATGGGGGCAGTCTGATCGCACGATGCTCTTGAAGCTGTCACTGTTGGTCGGGCCGTCTAAATGTTGTCGAGCAGAGAAGAACACAGACCCATCATTTTGCAGTAGATGGTGGATGCAGCAGATGGAAGGATAACAAAGTTTCACAGTACATGGGATGATGTTAGGAAATGGTTTTCTACAGATGAACTAAGGATAGGTCTGAGAGATGTCTTATCTTTTTTTAGAACTTTCAGGACCGTGTACACTCAGTTGATGGTGTGTTTATTGGTTTACAGAGTCCACATGACCTCATAATGATTTCAGATTTGATTAAAGTGAAGCTTTGGAGGTGACCTTAAATAAAGCAAAAATTTAATTAGTTTTAAAAACGAATTTGATACAGAGCAGCAGTGGAACGATGAGTGATAAATATGTTCTGTTTCTTCATTGTAAGTTGCAGGGAGAAAACAGGAGCAGCATTTTTCTCTGTAGTTGATATGCAAGCTCTCTTCTTTGCACACTTTCTGATATATCACAGCACAAACAACATAACATTAATCACGTCTTTTAGAGTTTTAACTGCATGTGCCAGTTTTGGCCGCTTATGTTCTGTTGCTACCCTACAGTGACTGGACACTTAAATGATATGGAACCGTTGCTTTTTTTTGTTATGGCAAATAAAGAAATATGTGTCATGAATAAAAAAAAGGTATGTAGATAATTAGATTCAGATTCAGATTAACTTTATTAATCCCAGAGAAAAGGGCAATTTGTTTTCAGCTTACACAGTCAAACTCACACAACCTACAGTCTTTAAACACTAATCACACACACTGTTACATGTCAAGGCAGAGATCAACAAACAATGAGGTCAAGGAAAAAAAAAAGAAAATTAAAATAAATAAATACATTAAAATAAATAAATAGAATAACAAGGGGAAATGTCTACAAATGAACAACCACAGAAAAATTCATCTAAATGACCCCTGTCAGTGTTAAGTAATCTATTAGCTGAGGGAATGAAGGATTTTGAGTATCTGTTTGTTCTACACTGGGGTACAAGGTATCGGCGACCTGAGAGCAACTTCCTGAACTCAAATGACAAAACATGTTCAGGATGGATAATAATGTTTTTTGCCTTCTTTATCACCTGATTTTCCCAGAGTGAACACAAATCTCTCTGCCTGACTCCCGTGATTTTGGAGCAGGTGTTAATAATACTGCTGAGGGAGTTTCTATTCTTAATAGATACACCACTGAACCAGCATATTAAAAAAAAATGTTAAAAGACTTTCAATAAATGAACAATAAAAATTACATAAAATTTTCTTATTAACATTAAAAGACTTCAGCCTCCTTAACAAATATATTCTCTGTTGACCCCGTTTTACAATGGACATCCATTCCATGAATAACACTGGCTTTATATTCAGTGTTACAGCATCTGAAGTCAATAATCATTTCCTTTGTTTTTGACACATTTAGGTCCAGATAGTTATCATCACACCACTTCAAAAATTCAGGTAAAACAGGACCATGGAGGCGTTACAAGCTGACAGCCTTTCATAAGTTAAATCTTGATAGTTTGTATTGAGTGTTTGTGACTGTTTGTATGGTAGAGTGAAATGTTTCCTGATATCTGTCTGTGGCTTCATGGTGCAGTGGTTTGCGCATTTGATAGCAAGTGAAATATACCCTGGTTTGAGCCTAAGAGGAGACACAAATCCCTTGGAGGTTGTGTCAGGAAGGTCATCTGGTGTAAAAATCTGCCAAATTAAATATGCAGAGCTACCTGCCGTGGTGACCCCTTGTGAATAAGGGAGCAGCTGAAAGAAGTTTTGTCAGTTCAAGACAAAGTCAGCATATTTGAAGTTTTTTGTTAAATATCTAACAATCAAACATGCACTCACCGGCCACTTCATTAGGTACACCTTGTCAACCGTTTGTTAACATATAAAATCTAGTCATCTAATCAGATGCCAGTGACTCAGTGCATTTAGGCATGTAGACATGGTTGAGATGACCTGCTGAACTTCAAACTGAGTATCAGATTGGGAAAGAAAGCTGATTTAAGTGACTTTGGATGTGGCATGGTTGTAAATACTAGACAGGCTGGTCTGAGTATTTCATAAACTGCTGGTTTAATAGAGGATGTCTGAAAAAGAGAAAATATTCAGTGAGTGACAGTTTTCTCTGAGAAAATGCCTTGTTGATGTCAGAGGTCAGAGGGGAATGGCCAGACTGCTTTGAGCTGATAGGAAGGCAACAGTAACTCAAATTACCACAACCAAGGTATGCAGAAGAGCATCTCTGAATGCACAACATGTTGAACCCTGAAGCAGATGGGCTACAGCAGCAGAAGACCAAACCAGGTGCCACTCCTGTCAGCTAAGAACAGGAAACTGAGGCTACAATTCACACAGACTCACCAAAACTGGACAGCAGAAGACTGAAAAAATGTTGCCTGGTCTGATGATTCTCAATTTCTGCTGCAACAGAATCAGATGGTAGGGTCAGAATTTGGCGTAAACAACATGAAAGCATGGATCCATCCTGCCTTGTATCAGCGGTTCAGGCTGCTGGTGGTGTAATGGTGTGAGGGATATTTTTTTGGCACACTTTGGGCTGCTTAATACCAACTGAGCATCGATTAGAAACCACAGCCTTCCTAAGTATTGTTGCTGACCATGTCCATCCCTTTATAACCACAGTGTCCCCATCTTCTGATGGCTGCTTCCATGTCACAAAGCTCGAATCATCTCAAACTAGTTTCTTAAACATGACAATGAGTTCACTGTGGTCAAATGTCCTCCACAGTCACCAAATCTCAACCCAATAGAGCACCTTTGGGATGTGGTGTAACAAGAGATTCATGGATGTGCAGTCAACAAATCTGCAGCAACTGTGTGATGCTGCCTCTGAGGAATCTCTGAGGAATGTTTCCAGCACCTTGTTGAATCTATGCCACGAAGAATTAAGGCAGTTCTGAAGGGGTTACCACCCAGTACCAGCAAGGTGTACCTAATGAAGTGTATTTTCATATTACTGGACTTATAGTTTCCAACTTTAATTTAATGGATATAGAGCTGTACTGTCAGTATACATTATTTTTAACCCTCACATGGCCAGCTCTGCTATCATATAATTGTTTTGCAATAACTAATTATGTGTAAGTGTGCATCATAAACATGGGAATATTTCTCTACCATCCACCCTGTGAGAAGTGTTGAGAAGATCAGAAAAAACACAAAACAACACAGGATGATCAACAATGTTAAGACTGCAATAATGGGAATTTGATGGGACAACCTGAGTGCCTGAGATATTATTAATGACATACAGACAAAGTGGTGCCCCCTTTAGGCCCAGCCACAAACTTCCCACAAGTACATACCAACGTTATTAGAAATGTATGCAGATGATTCATTAAAACCAAGTCTGAGATCTTTGAGAACAAGATCATTCATTCGCCTTGAGGCGACTTTTGTTGTGATTTGGCGCTATATAAATAAAATTGAATTGAATTGAATTGAATTCATTCACATCATTCCCACATTCAGGAGCAGAGTAGATCCGATCTATGTCATAAAAGTGGAATAATGACGATCCCGGAGTAAACCACATCTTCAGGTTTGCCGTGTGAATCAAGACACACAGCCTGTCACAGAGGATTTCTTTGACACAACGTCTGACAGTTTATGTTGCGTAAAAGCATGCCTGGAGCTCTAACAATAAAGGACTCACAAAAACAGATATGTCAGTCATTGTCCTGACTTCTGCTCCCCTCTGCACACCCACATGTGCTCACTCACAAAATGGGCACAAACCACATACACACTGGTACAAAAACAACACGCTTTCAAAGACAAGAGCAGCCACGGACTTCAAATGGGTTTCCCGGTCTCATACACCCACACAGATTATGCAGAGCACATAGACATATGCAAACACCGACACATGAAAACATGAAACCTCTACACATACACACAGATTCACGAAGTATGGCATCTTTAGCCTTGACACTTTTACTGTTGGAAACAAGAGCACTGAGAGCCATTTCATTTACATGCAAATTGACACCCACAAGTCCACACACATACTCCTGCCTGACGTTTGTGTGTGTGTGTGTGTGTGTGTGTGTGTGTGTGTGTGTGTGTGCGTGTGTGTGTGTGTGTGTGCTCATGTGTGAGCCGTGTAGCTGCTCTGCTGGCACTGAGTGAAGGTGCTATTCTGCCCTGCTGCTTTTCCCGCTCACTAAAACTAGACACAAAGAGATAGAAAGGCAGAAGGAGAGATAAAGGCTATGATTTCATTTTCCATATTTGGTTTAGCAGCTTTTCAGTTGACAAAACAGCCATGGAGAGAAGCCCATCAGAGAGGCCCCCTGCAGCCCTGTGTTTGTCATCTCGTGTTGGCACTGCATAAGGATGGGCTCAGGCCTAGGAGTGTCCTCTGATCAGATTTTTCCTCTTGTCACAAGGAGGTAAAGGATCACTTGAGGTGATTGAGCATTTTACGATAATGAGCTGCGAGAGGCTGATCATCGCAGCAGGAAATGTGGCTGAAATACAAGAGAAAAAAATGGGATTGATACAGGAACACAAAAGTAACACCCTTAACCTGACAGAATTAACCAGCTCATCCACAGAGTGACGGGTGGGTGGTAATGTCAGGTGGGAGAAAGCAGTGTAGCACGTCGTTTAAAATCCGATATCTGTCACTCTCTGCTGGCTAGCATGAGACACTGCATTAAACTTCTGTCAAATCACTGCCCTATCTTGTATGAATCCTATTTAAAAGTTCATGTGTGTGCTACTTGAAATAGATTGGGAATAAATTTACTTCAATCAATAATCTGCTAGTAATTTTACTACTAGTAATTTGACTTAATTTGGTGAGACACTGCAGGCTTTTCTCTCTCTTTTTGCAGGACAGCAAATGTTAGTCTCCATACTTGCTGAATTATATTTGTACACTACTTCTGTGCACATTATGGTGACTAACAGATAGCAATGAATTTGGATGTGTAGGTTAATGCAGTTTGGAAGGATCCTATAATTAGTATAAAATGACATAGTTCCTTCCAGAAAACTTGCCACTAAGTGATTAAGGATTCCTCCAGACCTGCAAAAAAGAGTAGGGGCACCTGTAGTGTTTGTTTTATATTTTTTGTCCTTTTATACTCGTTGTATATACATATTGTACTGTGCAAAAGTCTTGAGCCACACCTCATTTCTATTTTTTGCTATGAAAATGGGAAATAGGTCCAGCGATTTATTTAAACATGTGCAAATATACATGGAAATACAGTATATAAGCAAAAACAGAGTTTATACAATTCTAACAAGCTTGAAAGTCAATATTTGGTATGACCACGTTTATTCTTTAACACAGCCTGAACTCTCTTAGGCAGCTTTCTTGTCATTTCTTTAAGTAGTCTTCAGGAATAGTTCTCCAGGCTTCTTGAAGGTCATCCAAAGCTCTTCTTTGGCTGTTGGCTGCCTTTTGTTTCATTCTCTGTTAAGTTGATCCCACTCTGCTTCAATAATGTTGAGGTCTGGGCTCTGGGGAGGCCAATCCATGAATGATAGTCTTCCACTGTGTGGTTTTCTATCCAGGTACAGATACCTATAGAAACTCACTGTTGTACCTCTCTCCTGACTTCCTCCATACAAACTGATGATAATTTGAACCAAAAATTAAAAATTTGGATTCATCACTCCATCAGACCTGTTGCCACTGATTTTTGGTCCAGTTCTTGTGTAATGTGGCATACCTCAGCCTTTTCTCCCTGCTTTCCTTCCTTAAGAATGGGTTCTTGACAGCCATCCTTCCACTGAGACCATTTCTGATGAGGCTTTGATGAACAGTAGATGGATCAAGTCACGGACCAGATGCATCTCTCAGGTCCTGTGTCAGGTCTTTGCTGGATTTTTTTTTTGCTATTTCTTAAGGACTTGACTTTCAGATACTATTTATCTGCTGTAGATTATTTTTTTCGGCCTGCCACTTCTTCTTTTGTCCACTTGTCCGGTTTCCTCAAAAGTCTCTAAGGACACACTGCACACCATGCTGAGATATGCCATTGTGTGCTCTTTGGGAATCACCTTGTTGGTGCAAAAATACAATTTTATGTCTGTCAAACTGTGTTATCTTTAGCATTTTTCATAGATTCAATAAAAGAAATTGGAACAAATTATATGTTTTTACAATGCTGCTAGTAACAAAGTGCCTAAAGATACTATTTAAAATGGTCAGGTACAAGAACTGGACTGAAAATGAGTGGAAAAGCAGCCACTGTCCAAAAAAAAACTCTGAAAGACCTTCAGAAAGCCTGAAGAACTATTGTTCAAAACCACTTTTTTTTTTTAAAAATTACATGGAAGTGTGGCTCCCTGGAAATAAAATATGAAGAAATGAAGGGTGGCTCAAGACTTTTGCACAGCACTGTAACGTAGCATGGGCCATCATATTACTAATACTGTACTGATTGACACAAGCCTGAAAATTTGCATGCAGTTTAATGGATTAAGTCAGTTGTTACAGGTATTATTAGAGTGCTGTGTTCTCTGATTATCTGTGGTTAAAACTTTTCTAACAATATAATCTGCTAACAAGTTGATCTGATTTTAGCATTCATCTTCGCGTGCTTTGTCTGATAACACAGCAAATAAAACCAATTACACAAAAACAAATCGTACGTACAACACAATCCATTCTTCCCTCAATTAAAACAAATTAACCAATCAGTCACTGTAGGCTGATTTCATTTGCTATTAGGAGTCATTCGGCGCAGGCTGCAGTATAGAGTGGCAGCTAATCAGCACCACATTTGATTATCCGTTGAGAGAATTATACACTCCTCAGTGTGAGGAAGAGGCCGGGTTACAAAGATTATTTCTGTTATTCTGGAGCTCAGTGGCTTGGCCAATAGCCTCAATCTGATTTAGCTCTTTCTGCACCAGTAAACTGTGCTCACACTGAAACTTACATGGATCTTAATATATATGAATATGTGTATACGGCACATCTTTTTACTTCTATTTTAGTTCAGTCATCCATGTACAAAATTTAAGGGTAATGCCTTTGCAGGATTAATTAACAGTGGAAAAACACAGTGAAAATGGTTCTGTGGCATCTAAAATTTTCACTGTTTAAGTGGCCCAGTTACAGTTTACTTACCATAATTGTGTAACTGCACTTTGGTCAGCAATCTCTTGAAGCGGCTTAGTGTATACACAATTTAAAGAACAGTAAGACACAAGCAGTAACTGGAACCTTTAAAGGAGCACTTCATGGGGAGTAGTATTTATTGTCATCTTTGTTAGGTCTGAGAAAATAAGGGTCAGATTCTGAAATTTTGTAGCATGTTTTGTGTGCAACCCTCTGTGTCTCAGTAAATTCATATCTACCTTTTCAGCACTTACTGCCCAGTAATGGCAGGCATACTGTAACATTGTTTCAGTTAATGTATTTGCACTGATCCAAAATAAACCAAATAACAAAATCCTGTGTGCACTCTAATATTACCTTTTTTACTGTTACATGGCATAGAGGAATATGACCAAGTACACATAGGATCACTAAAAGATTGGCCAGCATCATTTGATCAAAATTTGAAGACAATAATTTAACTAATTTTGATCTGTGACCAGCTTCATTTAGCAAAACTGTATCAGCTCTTTCATGCTACATCCTTTCTCACAGCAAATATCAGATATTTTTCCAGCAGCTCGTCTGATCCTAGAGGACAGAGGGTGACGAGCCAAGGAGAAGATGTCCTTTTCCCCATCTCCCTTCGAAGCGGTGTTTACTGCCTCTGAAGCTGGGTACTCTTCAGTGGAGGAGAATTGGTCCCCTGTGCAGAGGTAACACATCTGGGATTTAGAGAGATCGCTGTAAATTTGCAGCTTTGTCCCCAAAATATCTTGCAAAACTTTGATGGCAAGATCCAAGAGTATGTCTTTCCCTGTTTACTTTTCATATCTAACATACAAAAAATTGCTTAAGTACTTACAGTGAGGAGTGTATTGATTTCGGTCCAGTCCTAAATCCAGGATGCTTCTCCTTACTCGGGAGTTACCACAGGATGAGACAGCCAGACGTATCAGCTCTCTTCCACACATCTTGATCCTCTCCTGTGCATGTGCCACACACACTGCAGCCACTAGCACTGCTATGAGAGACACCAAACACCTAGCAGCTGGCATTGTATGATGTGGCACTGCTCCTTGGTTGGTCAGCAAAGGCAGAAAATGAGTGACCTGAGGAATTTGAGGGGGTTTATATAGGCAGTGTGTGTAGTGACCACAGGTTGTTCAAAAGTTACATTCAGCCTTGGTGAGGGAAAAGCATGTCCTGATCAAGAGCTCAGCATAAAAGTGATGTGAAATCTCAAGGCTGAAACTCTCATTGAGATAAAAATCTGCTCTGGCACTGATCTTGTTTTTTAGGGTGGAAGTAACGAGTCACAACTTCTGCAGTTACTGTTATTAAGCTGGTTTTCTTTATTCTTTTTCTAATACTTTTATGAATATTCCTTTAAGGTTTACACTTCTGCAAATATGCATAACACTATGTATTCTTCACTACTTTTAAAATCCACTATTTTGTAGGCCTAAGAAGCATTGTTCTCACTTAGTATTATCTAAATACCAAAACCTATGGTAAGTTATTTATGAAACTCATAATTTTAGACTGATTTTTTTTGTTTTTTATGATCTACCCTGGTTGCACCTGCAACTTTTTCTGTTATATGGTTTTTCCTTTTCGGTTGAAGGCCTGTATGTACTTTAAGTGTTTCTATGATTTCCATCTTCATATTTGTAGTGTTGAAGTCTATTAGAGTTGCTTTGCATGAGTCTCAGTTAAAAATCATCTTTATCTTTTACTTAGCCTTGGAGCAGCCCAAGGGCTGTCCTCACCCCACCTGCAGTGGCTCTGCGCCCCACCAGGGGCCCACCCTACAGTTTTAGAACTCCTGCTTCAAGCCAACTTTCTTCTGATTGGCTGCACCTTGCAAACAAAAGGTATGAACAGCAGGTGGGTGGGGCTTCTCCATTCACAACCAGAGCTTTTGGTCTGAGATGAGCATATTGGGGACATCTACTCTTGCTGATATTATACAGATGCAAGAATAGTAAAAAAGGTGTCTGAAACTGAGGGTTTAAAGTAGTCTGAAGTCTGAGCTTTTGGCTCACAGGGGTTACTCATACATACACTGACTTCTATATTTGAACCTTTAGCCATGTTTAATATGGGTATCCACCACTGTCCACTTTAGGTATATGTCTATAAAGAAGCAGTGCTTTTATTTGATTAGAGTTTCAGTCATCTTTCCTGTTGTTTGTTTATACGCAATATTGCATTATATACATTTATGTGCAGAATCTGTTTGGTCCTTGATCAATTTCTAGCAGTTCAAATGCTGAAAAGCCCTGAGAGCACACAGTATGCAGTTCTCAACATGGTTTAAAGTATATATTATTTTTTCATTGATGTCCATAAATTTTTAACACTCATTACATTTAAGTATGCTTGTTTGAAAACTGCTGACATGTCATTATTCAAGTAAATTATTTTCCTTGAATATGAGTCCCTTTAGCACCTTATCTTAACACATCATGAAGGATGGGATCTAATTGGAAGAGAGCGTGACCGGAAAGGAAGATGTCAAGGATAATGACGCAACTGTTCACACACATGGTCACCCTGGACTATACTGTAGTTGCTTAATCATACCAAAGATGACTGCCTCAAATCTCCAGCACAGATGAACAATATAAAAGGCGGCACTTTAACGTCTAAAATGTACTTCTGGCTATGATTAGCATTTTAACCTCTAATGACGATATCACTGGTAGGCAGTGGCCTGTTTGTTATTCTCAGCTGCTGTGCTCAGAGCAAAGCACCGGTCTCACTTGTTTATTCTTTTCGCCTTCACAGATTCTTGCCCTTTGTTTCTTGCAGAGGGTGATGCTGTTTGTTAACATTTTCAACCATTTAGCCCAGCACAGTTGTCAGTCAGTTTACAGATGTCAAACTAAACTGAGTATGTTTACCCCACCATGATACTCACCATTGTACCACATTGAATCAAGCCTTTACTGCAACCTATGATAACTCTTTGTTTTCTCTTTTGTTGTTCTGTTCTTTTATATGCCAGATAAATCTGGTGTGTTTCTCTTGATGTAAATACAAAGTTTAAAGTTATTTATATATTTTATAAAAAATAATTGACTAAGTCTACAGTTTCTCTCAGTATACAGTGCATCCAGAAAGTATTCACAGCACTCCACTTGTTCCACATTTTGTCATGTTACAGCCTTATTCCAAAATTGATTTAATTCATTTTTTTCACCTCAAAATTCTACACACAATACCCCATAATGACAAAGGGAAAAAAGTCTGCTTGAAATTCTTGCAAATTTATTCAAAATTAAAAACAAAAATATAACATGTAGATAAGTATTCACAGTCTTTGCCATGACACTCAAAATTGAGCTCAGGTGCATCCTGTTTCCACCGATCATCTGTCAGATGTTTCTGCAACTTGATTGGAGTCCACCTGTGGTAAATTCAGTTGACTGGACATGATTTGGAAAGGTACACACCTGTCTATGTAAGGTCCCATATAAGGTCAGAGCACAAACCAGGCTATGAAGTCCAAGGAATTGTCTGTAGACCTCTGAGACAGGATTGTATCTAGGCACAGATCTCGGGAAGGTTACAGAAAAACTTCTGTATCACTGAAGGTCCCAATGAGCACAGAGGCCTCCATCATCCGTAAATGGAAGAAGTTTGGAACCACCAGGACTCTTCCTAGAGCTGGCCGCCTGGCCAATCTGAGCGATCGGGGTAGAAGGGCCTTAGTCAGGGAGGTGACCAAGAACCAGATGGTCACTCTGACAGAGCTCCAGCATTGTTCTGTGGAGAGAGGAGAACCTTCCAGTAGGACAACCATTTCTGCAGCACTCCACCAATCAGGCCTGTGTGGTAGAGTGGCCAGATGGAAGCCACTCCTCACACAGCCAAGATAACAAAAGAGTGGCTTCAGGACCACTCTGTGAATGTCCTTGAGTGGCCCAGCCAGAGCCCAGACTTGAACCCGATAGAACATCGCTGTAGAGATCTGAAAATGGCTGTGCACCGACGCACCCCATCCACCCTGATGGAGCTTGAGAGGTTCTGGAAAGACGAATGGTAGAAACTGTCCAAAAATAGGTGTGCCAAGCTTGTAGCATCATACTCAAAAAGACTTGAGGCTGTAATTGCTGCCAAAGGTACTTCAACAAAGTATTGAGCAAAGGCTGTAAATACTTATGTACATGTTATATTTTTGGTTTTTATTTTTAATAAATTTGCAAGAGTTTCAAGCAAACTTTTTTCACTTTGTCATTATGGGGTATTGTGTGTAGAATTTTGAGGTGAAAAATGAATTTAATCCATTTTGGAATAAGGCTGTAATATGACAAAATGTAGAACAAGTGAAGCGCTGTGAATACTTTCCAGATGCACTGTATCCTCCCTTTCCAGTCCTGGCTGAGTAATTTGAGACAACTGTACTCTTGAGGTATTATTGATGCTGACAGCCCTGTTAAACCACTGGCCACTACCTAAATCCTGTAATACTATTAGCATCATCCCTCAGACAGCTAAGAGAAGTGTCTGCTAATAAATACAGAATGTAAGTTTCTTTCATTTGGAGAAAAGGTAATGATTATCATTTATCAAGCAAGGTGTGCTGAACGAAAATCATTTTTAATGACTAAGGAATACTCTCTCATTTTTGGTTTTGGTTTTGAAATGGGAATAAGTACATATTGGGATGAAATAATTAGTGGCCTGTAAAAATGAAATCCTTATTATGATGTTCTCTTCTCTTTTACCTTTTGTTTACATCAATTCCAGTCTTCAAAACAGCTTGAAACTTATTAGAACTGTTGTTACTTTTAGGCAATATTAGAAAAATGTAAACATAGGCAGTGTTAACATGGGACTGGGCAGATGGGGAAACCCTAAGTTTTGGTGTAGGGCATTTTCTTTGTGGACAGGATGTGATCATCTGACCTGTGCCACTGTTGGTTCTGAAGTTCTTATCTGCTGTTTGTGGATTTAGCCAAATACATTATGAAGGCCCATGTTACGTTACATGGCTGCTACTCAGTTTTGCACTTATAGTTTAAGACTTTCTGTAACTTTAACTTGTTTTTTTCTTACTTTTGATCTATTATATATATATATATATATATATATATATATATATATATATATATATATATATATATATATATATTTTTTTATAATTT
>VUQS01011336.1:4614-21153 GCA_015108495.1 Heterochromis multidens
AGATTAGAGAACCTTATGGGCCATAATAGCCTCCCAGAAATGCCATTTATAGGAGGACTGAAGCTGAATCAGATTTCAATTTGGTCAGGTCTGCCTGTTTTTCAAACAGTGACTCGTGTTAGATAAAAATTTAAATGAGGGATTAAAGAGAGACCCTGGACAGTACATAAATCTGCAGGTGTAATAATGCAACTCCCTTTACATCCTCTCCCATTAACTCCCATCATCTGTCTGTCTGTTCAGCTGTGAAAGGAAGTGTGTCTAAACTGGTCTGACCTGCAGTCGTGTGATCTCCTTCCAAAGGGACCCCTCCTAAGGACTGCCAGGAAATGGGTGAGAATCAGGCAAAAAAAAAAAGAGAAAGAGGAGGTGTAGAAGGGCTGAAGGGAAAAAGGGAGTAGGATGATCATACATGCAACCAGAATGTTAAATTGGGAGTTCACTGATGATTCATGCATGGCCTGACTTTCAACTAAATTATTATTCTATGATTACTGTGATTAAAATAATCACAGTGACGTGTATTATGTCAGTGTGATCAGGGGATGATAAAATGTTTCTTATTAGCCACCAGCATTACACACCCATCTGCACCCCTCCTCAGCACCAGTACTAACCAAAAACACAGCAAGAGTTGAAGATTAACTCCAAAGTTGTTCCAAGTTAACCAAATAAAATAACTGTCCATTTTTGGAACAATTATGATTTCACTGTACATACTGCCTCTAGATTTTATATTTAACATAATATTGCTTATCAATTCAAGAAAGACTTTAGTATTTAATCCCTCTTGACGTCACGCAGTGCCACTCACCAATATTTCATCTTATCTTGGTTCTTTAGCACCATATTTCAATCTCATATGAGACCCTCTTACACGTTATTTTGATTCTATTTCCACAGCTTTTTTCCACTGAGACTTCCAGGTAAGTGTAAACTAATGGTTTCTGTAAAAGACAATGTGAAGGTCCCTCGTGCTTTTACTAGGATCAGACTGGACAACTGCAATTTGTCATGTAAGAGTGGGCAAGGACCTCATGTGTGTTTGTGCTGGTTAAAATGCTACAGTTAGGCATAAACATGAATGCATTTCAACTTTACTGGCTTTTTTACATTGCTAACCTAAAGGACCGGTGCAATGGTTTTCACCGTGGCTTCACAGCAATGGTTAGAACCCACCTCTGGCTTCCCTCACAGTCCGGAGGCATTCATTGGTTAATTAATGATCCTAAATTGGCTGTAGGTGTGAATGTGAGCGTGAATGGTTATCTGTCTGTGTTAGCCCTGCAACAGACTGGCTACCTGTCCAGGCTGTACCCCGCCTCCTGCTCTATGACAGCTGGGATAGACTCAAGCAACCCTGAATTGGATAAGAAGTAAAGAAAATGGTTGGTTGTGAGCTAAAGGAACAGCAGCAGCACATACATGTGCAAGAGTAGACCACAGACTGGTTGTTTTTGCAATTGCAATTGCAACATGTAGACCATGGTCTGCAAAGCTCTGTATAGGACCAACACAGAGCCATGCTGATGCCTTTACTTTCTCATAAATGCTTGAATGAGCTAGCCCTAGGTTATTGAAGATGTCATGGGACCAAAAGCTTTTAGTATTCCTGAGATCAAGACTGGGCTTTCTCATTAACCACTCCAAAACCTTCTAGACTTCATGGTAACCCAGTGTAACCATTAGGATGTTTCACTACATAATGAGGTCAAACTGGCCTACAGGCATATATCTGCTACTTACAAATTCCACCTTGACTCACTGAGACATGAGCAGATAAACACACAGTGACCACTGTTTTTTCACTCTATCATGGAACTCTGTCACCCCTGTAAATACCAGGACAAACTTATGCCACACACACACACACACACACACACAAACACAGGTCTACAATCCTACTGCACATATACACATGACACATTTCCCTCAGATGTGAATTACAGAGCAAAGCTAAGCACAACCACTGTCTCCAATCTTGTTTGGGTGGGTCTTTTTTTATGGTTAACTTAGGGAGGAGCACAAGCAAATTATAACATTTTCTCACCAACAAGCACTCCCCATCTTCCCAGAAAAGGAAAAACTAAGGAAAGAATTTGGAGGTAAATGTGACTCAAATAATGATGTAAAAAAAAAAAGCCACCCTCACCAAATCACCCTGAGGCAGCTCACAATGATGCAGTTATAACATTTTATGATTATCTGTCTCTGCTTAGCACTCCAACAGAAGCTTGTTGCAAGATTACATTATGTTATGTTTCACATAAGTTGTATCAGCATGTTAACTTCTAAAGTTCAATTAAAGCAGGTGAGGAATTTGTGTAAGTAAGTAGACTAGTAAGGCTTAAATACACTTGCAATGAAGAAGTCAGAACGAGTGTCTGCGAACTGTGCCCAACATCTGCAATCTGTGGCCCACATCAGGTTGAGCTGAGTAAGTCCGTGTTGTCATCATTGTGAGTGTGAACTTCAGGGTCATTGTGGGAATTATGAAGGGCAGGGAGATAATCTGTGTCTGCTCCACTTTTATCTCAGAGTTCATTACCATCACTGCTTGTGTTTAGAGTCATAGCAGCTAGCTTTAATGCTGGGCAAGAGAAGATCTCATCTTTTCTTATAAAGCCATAGGCACTTAGTGCTTATTTTTAGCTTTTCTGCATCTGCCCATAAAGTTTAGACCTGAGTGCAAAAATCTCTCTTTTAGTAATGTTTCTGGAGCAAATTATCTATTCCTCCACTCTCTCTCACTTAAAACACAGCAAATAAACTCAGGATGAGACACTTGGGTAGAGTCCACTTAAGTAGCTACCACTTTAGACAGTTTAACTTTGGATGCAATGATAACAGATGATTTTTCTGAATAAACAAGAGGTAAAAAACAACAGAACAACAGAATTTACATGACTGTTAGCCAGTAGTCCTGACGAATGAATATATAATATTTTGGAACAAATTCCCACTGATTTTTGTGCCAAATTGTATAACCAACTTAGCCAAAAGTATGTAGACATCCTAACACTGGACCAATATGTGATTTTTGGAACCTGGCTGCAGATTTCCCAAACTAATAGAGAAGATCCCCAACTTTTTATCTCATGGCCTCTATAAAAGAAGCAAAGGCTACTTGCTTCATTCTATACTTTGTGTCTATGACTTGTGATCATCTGTAGTTGTAATTCAGTTGTTTAATTTGGAAAATATTCTAGGCCTTGATTATTCCTCAAAAGACAAAAAAGGAGAGAAAACAGATTTTTGGCTCAGAACACCTAATCTCCTACCCTGTAAACCTGATGTCAGTTTTCCTACATTTACACTTTACTTGGCCAGGACATCCAGGCGTATTAATTAATGGCCACCCAAGTATATTTAGTGTCTTATTTTAGCATTTGTTTTTTTTAACTCTTCTGTGAGAACAGCTACATCTGCAATTGATTTACTAATGGACAATTTTCCTCGCTTTTTATTTTACAAGATCTATCACTACCAACAAGCTAAATATCATTCAATATCATTCAAATGCTTTGTCACGGAAGATCTTCCAACTCCAATGTGCTAGATTGCAGCTGGTGATGGTATTCCTTGCTCTGCTTTGGAGATCTTCTGCAAGCTTTAGCATCACTTTAACCAGAACCTGCAGCAGGTGGAGAGCTGGTCATGTGCTGTTATGTGAAGATCACTGAGGCTGCAGAGCAAAATGAAGACTACTGCCAACATCTGCAGGATGTAGGAGTTCATCCGGAGGATGAGAGACTTATTAGAGAGCAGCTGCTCAGTTATGTGTGTCAAAGTACTTGGCAAATGAAATTTTTTTGCAGAGAACAAAAGTATAAACAGAAGTATTAAATAATTCAATTTAATTTAATTTAATTCAAAAGTCTAAATATGTTGGAAACAGTGGATGTGATCTCATGTATAACTGTCCAGCTCTCAAGGACAGCCATTGTTTCTTAGTCCCTAATACAGACCAGCTACAATAAGACAAAGTTTGTCTCACAAATATCAGTGCATTTTTATGTATATTTTTTGCTACCCACCAGAAATGTGTTCAAATTGCTGCTCTACTCCACTTTTCTCCCATCTGCTCCATTCTTTTATGTACTGTGTCACAGAGGTTTTCTTCACGGTCTGCAGCCATCAGACATCTGGGCTGTGCATTAGGGGATTTTCCGCTGCTTTGTAAAGCCTGCTTAGTGCTAAACAGCAGCTCCCAGACTATCTTTAGGAGACACAGCCCATCAACACATAACCCATCCACCCTCCCACAGGCCCACATCAAATGGGTTCCAAACTACCGGCACAGTTTCCTCCAACAATAGGCTTTCATGAAGGACTTTTCACTTTCTTTATCCCCCAGCATTCAAAAAAAAATCCTACATTTTTCACAGTCTAAAAAAAACACAAAAAACTATGCCACATCTTATAACTGTTACATCAGCAGCATAAACAAAAGATCGACTAAATCTCATGTCATCTTACAACTAATGGGTCTGGTATGAACACAGACACTGTCATACCTTTTATCCTCTAATGATGTCATTCATGTCTGTCTAAAAGTGAATGATATAATGTTATCAAATTAGAATAAGAGAGACAAATGCAGGCACCCCATCTGTCAACATAGCAACAAGCCAAAACATGTGCAGGATGTAATAAATCCACATACGGATGATGGAACTGGATGTTGTGTATGATACAGATATAGATAGAAGATTCTAGGTTAATTCTATAATATCATTTAAAACTCTAAATGAATCAAGGGGAAACAAAATCCCAGTTTTACCAAATACTGATTGTCCAAATCTGTTTGTTGTTGTTCTGTTGTTACTAGAAGCACTGAAAATAATGACAGAGGATAGACAACACTCTAAAGATATATGTGCTGTTCATAAATCACTCTAGCTGAACTTATACCAACACAGTGTTAATACAGTTCCCTTTCAAAATGCCCATCAACCCTGAATATTTTATTCCTGAATTGTTAGAATTCAAGTAATGCCAGAGATGGAGCTTGTATGACACACAGTACCCCACTAATATCCCCAAAAAATGAATTGTCTTCTTTATAGCAGCCAAACCAGCAAACACATCAAGGGAAATTATATTATTGTATTGATGCAAGCATGTGGAACACACAAATGTATGCCCAAAATAACAACCAGGGAGTGTTACCGAGATGCCTGCCTAGTGACAAGATTTGCCTAGATCGACTTTGGGGTTTCCACTGTTTCTAACTCCTCAAAATGTTGAAATTTACTACATTTCTTTGTCAAAAATGATACTACATGGAGTATATTTGGATTTCGGACAGCTGGATTATTTGACTATGCCACTTTGGAAAAATCAAGCTGACTTCCTTATGCATGAGCACATGTTTGAAAGCAGTGTTTGCATAGACCTTTTTATACAGCAGACTCTGGCACATCATAACAGGAAAAACACAGGTATAACTGATATGCTGACATCTGTTTTTCATTTAAGTGACCCACTTCTAGGCTCCCTGTATTTTGCATGCTGAGTAGCTAATTGGGACCCCCGATAGACCTGAGCCATTGTTAATGAGAATTGTTTTACCTGTGCTTTACCTGACAAGTCAGAAGGTCTGATAATTCACAGTACAAAAAGGGTAACTTAACAGCTGGAATAGTATAAGTAACAATAATACTGTTAAAAAATCTTGAATGAATTAAATCAACAAGTAATACTGATGCTATAAGACTGCACCTACATTCAAGTTGCTCTAAGTAATATAACTCACAATTTTCTGTTGCTCACACTTCATACAGGTTAAAACACCATTTCCATATTTTTTTACTACCTAATCTATATTTTAATGCCTCCTTTTTCCAAAGTCAGCTGTTCATTTGGATCCAATATATAGGCATTATCCCTGGATGTGCTCAGCCTAGTTTTGCTTGCCATTTAGAAGAAATCATTAAAGTAAAACTCATAAAAGGTCACACAAGAGGTCTGCACACACCTTAAAAAACAATCTGCTGTGAGAAGCAGCAACAGGCACACTCACAAGCCTTAAGGCCAAGCTACACGATGTTCCCATGAGGCCGGCAGGTCTGGATACTTAGGGGAAATGGGAGCCATGTGTAAACAGCCTGGCTGCAGATCAGGTGGCTGACCCTCCTTTCTTTGTTGAATGTGATCACATCTATCTGCCCTACCCCTTTATTCACACACAATATACTATACCAAAGTCAAGCTGGCACTGCTGTGTACAGTATCTGAGAAAAGGACTTTGCTCTGATTTAATATTGAAAATATTAATTAATATTATTGAAAATATTGAAAATTCAATAAAGGGCTCGAGAGCCTTTGAATGTAGGAGACATGAAGGGAGTGGTGGTGGTAGTGGTGAGTTTTTGAGTCTGGCTGTTTGCCTGACACTGAACCTGTTTACATTTTAACACACTGGCCAGCAGTGGCTGATGTAAAAATCACAGTGGGCTTTGGCTATGAAAATGGATGAATGGATGGATTTGAAGAAACAGAGAGTGAGAAGAAAAAACAGAGAAATGATCCAACCCAAAAGAACCAGACATTACTCAACACGCTATTTCGGGAAAGTACTATGATTTCTATCAGGGCTAAAAGGGCAGCATGGAAGAGCGCAAAAACAGGCAGATGGATAAAAAAAAATAACAGCAGGAGCAGACAGAGGAGGCAAGAAAAGGGCAGGAATAGACGAAATGGGATTAGTTACTATACTGGAGCTGAAAGAATTAAGTTGGTTAACAGAAATTATATCTTTCTTTCTTCAATTATTCTGGGAACTTTTCATGTGTAAAACTAAAGCAACACTGTCTATGCAGAGATTTCCAGTGGGTCAGATCAGATATATTAATATAAAAGCATATTTAATTTGCATAGTGCTCACACAGAACTTTAAGAACTTTTAGTTCTGACCTTAACCAAACCCTTTTAATGTGAATTTTTACTTTTATAGCACTTTTTTGACAATTGATTACTTTAGGAACTAATTGGGAGAATCAAGAACACAAAGTTCCAAACTGCACAGTGTGAAAAATAGTTCCTCTAAAGCTTTTGAAAGAGAAAAATGCCCACTGAATACTGACTGTAAATAATCCGGCTATGTGTACTCTTTCACTTAGGAGCTGTAAAGTGATGTGAAGTGCTGGCTGTGAAAGTGAGTAAGCTGTTCCACCCCCGCTGCGGCTCAAGGCACAGTTCCAACAGGTGGACAAGAGAACAATACAACAAAGAAAGAGGCAAGGGACGACATCATCGCTGCCTAGGACATTCACAATGTGCACAAAAGAGAACACGTATATACCTAAAACCACATACGCACATAAATAACCTATGAGTAACACTGCATCAGGGATTGCTAAACACTACGTCACGCCAGCAGACTCGTCAGTGAATGAGATTCAGACAGGAGATAAGTGTCTTGTGTGTAGGCTGGAGAATGAGGCTACTGAGAATTTTGTCAGGGGGTAATGTTGCACATAGAGGTTGCAGTTGCTTGTTGAATCATCAGCCAGACAGTTTATATGTGATGCCTGACAAGTTTAAACCCTAAAAGGCATCTTGAATTTTAATGATATTTAATTACAAGCGAAACAATATTGGATATGTTATTATTTCTTAAAGTATGTGCATTAAGATGAATGTTTTTGGTAGCTGTTATTATTCCTTCCATAATGACTATGAAATCCTCTCCTAATATTATTCCAATGAAAATAATGAGGTTCAAAATGAATTATTTTGCATCCAAAATTTACTAAAGAAAATGTGAGGTGTCAGCTCATCCAAATTCATTAACTATAATTTACCCTTGTGGTTCTCAGAGTATCTCAGAGAAAAAACTTCTTATAATAACCAATACTTTGTAAGCTATCCACTTGATTTGTTTAACTCACACTTCCAAAGTGTCAAATTATCATCAACTGAGTTGAATTGTATAAGTTATTATACACACACAAAGAGGATTTTGTCACCTATTTCATCACTTTAGGAAGGAATTGCTTTATAATCAGTATGAACAGAGGGAACTATTTGTAGGTTCCTTGCATAACATTCAGAAAACCATTGTTATTAATGACACCCATAGATGCTAAGTGAACTGCATTCAGTTGAGGGTGGTGCATGCTTGTGTGCCAAAACACAAGACTGTACTATTATAGTCACTTTATGCATGTTATACAGCGACTGAGAAACTAGCATATACACTGTATACCTGAGTAGAAGGTATAATAAAACCAAAGTTACTTTAGATCTAATGAAGCCACCAACAGCAGATGCATAGAATAATGTGTAGCAATAACGTGTAGCAAAAAAATGTGACACTATGACACAACAGCACTAAAATAAAGAACAAAAACGGGTCCTGGAAATGCTAAACTTGTGCTAGCGGCCTGCTGCTGACCCCGCCTGCCATCTCAGGCAGTCCACAAATGAGACGTCTCTGGGAGCCGGTGAACCTATTTTGGAGGGAAATAAAGCTACACAAGCACAGCCCCTGTTTATGTAAGGATGGTAATGTGTTTCAGATTACAGGCGGTTGTATGGAAATTCTTGTGGTGAGACTGGACTTTTCACTGCTGGATTGCAGGGGAGCAGGCCTATGAGGCATTCTCAAAGAGCCTTCTATGAATCTGTCAGTGAAGGCTCGTTTTCTTAGTAAGAAATCTCCCAGTGAGATAGGCAGTCTGAGGGACTGAAGCAACATTGGAGTTTGCAATAAACAGCAAGCAGAGTTTTCATTAATGTTTAGCTACTATAACATAAAAGAAACAGATGTTAATCACACAATGAGTCTGTCATCTGCCTCAGATCTTGTAGCATTAATGCCAAGTTTGTAACTGACATCATACTCCATTTCTGCTGATTTTGCCAAGAGCAAATGAGCTGGAAGCTACCAGAAAAACACTATCTTAACATTCATCTATATTTATAATATAATATTTCTCTTCCATTGACTGAAAAACCACTGGGAGGAAAAAACTTTAATGAGCGGGTTGGGATTAAATATTCTTACAGTCATCTGCTGCACACTATCACCATTTTCATCTTTGCCGCGGGGCCGGAGTGCATGTCATCCAGGATTGTGTGTTGTGCACATAGACTTTGGTTTTATTGCAGAGGAAAGAACAAAGGCATAAAAGCAGCAAATAAAGAGCGATCTAGCTGAGGAAAGGCCTTAAGCTCAATATGTTCCAGATGCCAATACATTTAACTTTAAAAGAAACCTATGACATATAAACATGTAGTGGGTTTTCACCTGTCACCTGTGTCTAAGACCACATCTTAAAAGACCAGGCAACCCAAGGTTTCCTATGCTAAGTTTGATCCCTTCTTTTATTTTGCAGGAGAAAGAGAGAGAGGGTTGCCTCATTCAGCACACCCCTCTTCTAATCTACCTGCAGTTGGAGAAGTTAAAACAGGGGGACCATTGTTTCTTTTACAGCAATTGAAAATAATTCACCGAGCAATTCTATGTTTAAATACAGGAAATGGCACAAGTAGAGTGACAACTTTAATCTAGCTATGCTACAGTGAGTGTCTATGCTACCTGAGAATAAAATTGAATCTCACATGTACAGTATATGCCCGCCTGCACACAAAATTCTTAACTGAGCTGGGAAGAGGCTGCAGGAATCAATGAAATGTGAGCAGCAAAGGCAGGGGAAATGCCAGCTTTCCTGCTTTGCTGGCCTGCTCCACATTATTGTAGACTTCCTGCTCAAAGTCCTGTTTAACTCTTCATAGATAGGTTCAAGGGTCAAATCACTCAGAGTAGTCAAACAAACAGAAGCCTTCAGACTTTCAGGACAATATTTTTGCTTGTGTAGATGTCCTGATAATATTATCATATTTAGCTCAGTAGAGAAAAACACAAAGCTGGCTAGGATTAAAGCAAACAGCTGATTCCCTGTCATGCTCCTCTTATCCAATTTTCATTCATCTGCACATTAATTAAAAACCTGCTCTCATTTGTTGTCAGTGCCATGATGTGGAATATCAGATACTTATTTATGTAGACTTATGTAAAAAAAAAACAACAAAAAAAAAACTCCTATATTTATTTGGGAAACACAGGAGTTCAGAGGAAATTTTTCCTTGGAAAAAAAAAGAGACAACAATGCTGCCTTATAAAGACATTTAGTAGCAGAAAAACTATGGCTGGTTGGAGGGATATACACAAGCGCTATAAGTTCACAGGATGTCACATGTAAAGTACACAGGGAGCCCCAAACACTGTCATAACAATTTTGCCTACATTTTTCTTTATTTATTCAATTTAAGGTAAAAAATGACATTTATGGACATCAGTTGAATATTAATTTAGACAGGGAGAGAGTCACAGTTATAAAAAATTATAACATAATAGTCTCTGCTGAACAGTTTTGAGTGTATCTGCTCAATGTTGACGTGCAAAATTCCCAAGACGCTACAGCTATCTGGCATGAACGTTTGTCCTGCCATCTCTCCAAAAACACTTCTGCTGGACTCTATTTTGAGACTGGGAGGCTCTCTGGAACAGGCCACACAGTTCAACCTCAAGTCAAACAAAGTAAATGTCAACTTGAACAACCATTTCTGGCCACACTGAGGGAACACAAGCAATCTTTTCCAAATCATGCCTTACATGCATGCAGCCACCAGGGAACTTGATTACCTTCCCAACATGGCAGGCATTTAACAAGACTAGCAGAAATCCCATATAGAGCAGAGTAATTGAGTCGGTTAGTCAAATTTTTGGCAACTGGGGAGTCACTAAATGAGGACTGGCTCCACACCAAAGCTTGGCTTTTGACCCACTTCAAATAAAAATATTTGGGGATTTTCACAAGTTTTTGGAAGACTGAACAATGTGTGCTTCTCAGTAAGAGCACCTGATGTTGTTTGCTCTTCCAGTACCTGTAAATAACTTCAAATAAATATATTCAGTTAAGTGGATCTACAGTTAAATTTCAGTGTGTAATATTAAGTCCAAGAGTTTAGCTATGACGCTCAGTTCCTACACAGTGTAAAATACACCCATGAGAGATGTGCAAACGGACTGCCGCACTGCTCACTTTGGATGACTGAAATGGAGACAATTAGTAGCCTAAACACACACACACATGTGGTCATGAATGCATGCACCCTCAGACTAAGGGAAAAGGAGCAAAAAGGAAGAACTCCTGGCTGGTCACACCCTCTACAAATAACAATCTGCACACGCCACCTCCGGACCGAGCTGTCTAGCTGGAGGGAAAACAAACAGACAGAAAATAGGACAGAGTCGGGAAAATGAGGCCTGGTGCTGTCTGGATCCTTGCAGGTTTTCTTGCCTGTCTGCCAAGGCTACTGTTCACACCACAGAAGCTGATCTAATTTGAAAAGTATGGTAGTAAAAACTTTGTTAACCAGAACTGCAATGTCCTCTATAAACATGTACCCTTGTGCATCTGGCACTCTCTCCTCTCAGACATCTTTAATTTGTTATAAACAGCAAACTGTACATTAAAACAAGAGAGGTCCAAACACATTTAACAACAAAAGCTCTGAAATGTATTAATGAAAGATTGGTGTGAACTTCACACTTTTAACTGCTGATTTTAATATATTGTATTCCCGCTAATGATGATGTTTAAGTAACTCTCTAAAAGACCTAGATTTTTCCAAGAATTAATTTAAACGTGAACATTGGCAGACTATAACAAACATGCAGAGTAAAGTGTGACTTACACTTTATGCTGACAGAAGGTAGTGAGAGGGAGAAGAAAGAGTTTTAGGTATCAGTAATACTTAGCAAGTGGTTCCTGAAATCACCAGGCAGCATTCCACTTGCTTTAAGCAGGTAGACAGATCTAACAGTTCTCTTCATTATCACCAGCCCCACCCTCCACAGGCGGAAAAGGAATCACAAACATTTTGGTGGGGTCCACATTCCTGAATATCTCACTCTGCTTGGTCATATAAGGGAAACCACAGAGTCAACTGACTGCCAGGAGAAAAAGACCTTGGAAAGTGCAACCTTAAAGTCCTCCAAATATTTACTCTACAAGTCATTGCTGGCAGTAAGTCTAATAATAACTGAACTTGTATGCCGTTTAATGAAGATCTACATGTGCACAACAGCATTAATAACACTAAAAGACTTTTTACGTTTGCACAACTTACTACTCTACAGGTGACAGGTTAAACAAAGGGATACAGTTGATCTGTTATGTTGTGGGGGTTCATCTTGGTGGGCATGGATTGGATCCACCTGTTCCCTACGGAAGGAAGGGACACTGTAAGTCAAAACAAAGCTTAATCCTCTGATGAAACAGTTTACTCCTAATGGAAGCAGTCTCTTCAAGGATGACAACGCTCCACCATCCACAAGACTCAGGGGCTCACTAAATAGTTTGACGAGGATGATATAAATATATCCTATGGCTTTCATGGTTACTAGATCCCAACCCCACAGACCACTCTTTGGAGTTTTTGGGCTTATATGATAGACACTGGTCTCATCCTCATCCTCATCATCATAATCATTTATAGCTTTGCAGCTAAATTACCAGACAAGAGATCCTCTCTTGCAAACTCTGTTCTAGTTCATCCCAAAGGTGTTGGATGGGGTTGAGGTCAGGGGTCTGTGTGGGCCACTTAAGTCCTTCCACACCCAACTCATTCAACCATGCTTTTATGGACCTTGGTTTGTGAACTAGGGTACAGTCATGCTGCAACAGAAGAGGGTCTCCCCCAAACTGCATAGAATTGCCCAACATGTCTTGCTAAGCTGAAGCATTAAGATTTCCATACACTGGAACAAAACCCCAGAAAAACAACCCCATAGCATTATCCCTCCTCCACCAAACTCTACACTTGGCACAAGACAGTCAGACAGGTAATGTTCTCCTGGCATTCTCCAAACCCAGACTCATCCATCAGACTGCCAGATAAAGAAACATGATTCGTCTCTCCACAAAACACATTTCCACTACTCCAAAGTCCAGTGGTGCTTTACACCACTCCATCTTGCACTTGGCATTGTGCTTGGTGATGTAAGGCTTGCATGCTGCTGCTCAGCCATGGAAACCCATGCCATGAAGCTCCAGGCATGCAGTCTTTGTGCTGATGTTAATGCCAGAGGAGGTTTGGAACTCTCCAGCTACTGAGTCAGCAGAGCGTTCGTGACTTTTACGCACCGTGTGCCTCAGCACTCAGCAACTCTGCTCTGAAACTTTACGTAGTCTGACACGTTGTGGCTGAGTTGCTGTGGTTCCTAAACACTTCCACTTTGTAATACTACTGTTTACAGCTGATCGTGGAATATCTAAAAGGGAAGAAATTTCACAAACTAACTTATTGCAACACTGGCATCCTAACAACACCACATGAGCTCTTTAGAATGGCCCAGTCTTTCACAAATATTTGTAAAGGCAGAATACATGGCTAGGGGTTTGATTTTCTACACCTGTCGCAATTGGACTGAAAAACCTGTATTCAAAGATTAAGAGGTATGACCCAATACTTTTGTCCACATGGTGCAGATACTGATAAAGCACACCTGTTACCTATAGAAAGTCAAACTAACGAATAAATGTCTTGCTTTACATACCAGGCTTTTGAGCCAAAGTTAGGCCAGTTTATTTATTTATTGATGATTAAATCCCTACCTACACCGCACACATTTTTTCAACATTTTTTAAACCTTTATTCAATCATGAAGTGAACTCTCGAGAATAAGAATCTATTCCTGGACAAAGATGGGCAGCATAACCCAAGCATCTTTCTTTGACTCAACTCCCATTGCTAGTTTGAATTGTGTGACTTAAGCCAACATACATATGGAGACTTTTTCAATACATCTCCTTCCATTTGCTTTTGACCCCTTTTTGGACCATTTTTCTTCACACACCAGCTTATTAAAATCATCTCCAGCTCCAACATTAAAGTTATATACACAATAATCAATCAATATTTATGATCTAATAATATAATGTACATGATTTTGCCAAATGAGTACTTTCACTTCAGGTTCTTTAAGTATATTTTTATGCTAAAGCTTTTGTTACTTAAATACGATTATGACTTATATGAAGGGTCTAAATTCTTGTTTTACCACTTTATAAAACAGTTATTAAATGCAACATAATTTTCAGGCTCTTGTGCAGCAACATTTTTCATGTGCACAGGGCTAAAAATGTACCTCAAAATTTTACCCAGTGTTTTCTATGCTGTATTTATTTTTCTGATTTTCTGTGTGCCCCCCTGCCTTGTTCTTGGTTCCCAGTGTGCCACACCATTTTTTTTTTTTTTTTTAATTCCTGGCAACGCCCCTGTCACAACCATCCATTGCTGCTGAGTAACACACCAAGAGCTCTCTCAAACTGACATTGGGGATCAGCTTGCACTTTCATCACAGATGGCAGAGGTGAGGAAAGGAGATGGAGAAACTGAACTCCAAGCCACAGCCCATCTGAAACGTAATGTTACCCCCACGCTGCAAGGCATGCCTGACATCATGCTTGACACAGAGCCACTGACAACACAGCTGATAGAAACCGGTCTGCAGGAGAATCCGTTCAAACGGTGCAGAGTTGTGTATTTGGAGGCTGGGTGGAGTTTCACTCAGCATATTTCAAAGGGAATTACCGGCCTGATTAGAAAGCATGAAAAGGTGTGAGAACAGCGGCAACTACCAACCACTTTAAACAAACTGCCTATTGTTGCATCCCACGCCATCATTCACACGTGGAAATCACGTATCAAACACAGGTGATGGCAGAGCTTATAGTAGCTTGACAAGTTCTCTTCATTCAGTTAGAATAAGCTTGTAGCACCTGTTGAATGACAACCAGCAAACATTTCGGCTAAAAATGTTGTCAGAGGGTAATATGTTCCCTCTCAACCGCCACTATCCTGAGCATAAGTGCTTATTAAACACTCCTGTGGATTTACAAAGGTGAATGACCGCAGCCGTGCAGGGCTGGCTTACCTGAGTTTTAGGTTAGCCATGAATTCTTCCATAGACACGTTGTCCAAAAGCACAAAGTCTGCTTTACCAAACTCCAGGCTCTCGTGTTCTGCCATGTCGTTATCTTTTTTTTCTTACTGAAAATCCTGGAAAAAAAAAAAAAAAAAGTCAACAAGTTGCTCTTAGGTGCCGACAAAAGGTGGACATTGGCGGGCTTCCTTGACCACCTCCTCTACTTTAATGAGCAGCTGTGTAGTCCGTGCGCATTTTTGTCAAATTCTAATTTCAGTCATGTTTAAATAAGGTCGAAATTCGCTTTATAAAACCCAGCAGCTGCAAATGCGGAACGTTTTAACACGCTGTTTCCCTTTAGAAGCTCCGCTCTTCTTTTAACAAAAAATTATTATTCCAAAATATCCTCATGTCCATACAAAGTTTCCTCTTCACGCTGAACGGTACCGTCCCGTTACACCGTGCGCCAGCTCCGCCCGCCCGTCCGTCCGTTTTCCTGGAGTTTCTCTCCTGTCCTCCCCCCCCCCGACCATGCACCAATAGGATTGAAGCACCGCCCAGTGGAGAGGTGTTGGTCAGCCTGCACTGTGTAAGTTGAAAAGCATTGCAAATATTTCTGTAGACCACCGCTCCACCAGTTTCTGATACATATTTCAGCAATGACGACGCCACCTCTAAGTTGTAAAACACTCGGAGGAAAACCATAATGTTTTTGGCCTAACTTTAATGATGCCCGCTTTTACCATAAAAGGGAAAACTGGGACTCAGTAAGATTTTCTCAAGTTGGTATGAATGAAAAGCAGCCTTACAGTTATGCAGATTGAGTCATTGAACGGATTAATTATCAGATAAACTGTGATGAATAAAACACATGAACAAAATTTTTTTGACTTTCCCATGTTGTATCTTAATGTGGCCTCCTGAATGAAACCTCCTGTAAAAGGAGCTGAACGCTTTAAGTGCCACTGGCCATTCACCAGATTACTCTGATGTTAGTGCGCCACCTTGTGTGTGAACTTCATCCTGACAAACGCCAATCTGTTATTTAAATAATTTTTTTTTTAAATTTCAATCGTTTTTATTGCTTTTATCTTATTTACTTACATACTTATATTGGAAAATGTAATCTATATTACGATTTATTTCATCAAGCATTCCTTAATTTTATTCATTTTTTATTATTTTTTCGCTTAATTTTAGTGTACTTATTGCACTTTTTATTGCATTTCATTATGTGAATTTTTCAGCCTATTTATCCAGCATTACTTTATTGTAATGACATTGCAGCTGTTACTATAGTAACCCCTTAACTTTAGTAGATTTTTGTTTAAATTTTTTATTGTTTTTATTTAATTCTCTTACGTTTAGTGGACTTTAGTGTGGTAAATTCTATTCTATTTTTTTCTTAATTTTTTTAAATTAATTTATTAATAAATTTCTAATAGTTTTCTACATTGTTAAGGTTATTACATTTGTTCTGTCATTAAAATGCATCATTAGACTGGACAAACTAGTGAGGAAAGCTGGCTCTGTGATTGGAGCCAGACTGGACACACTGGGGGAGGTGGTGGAAAGATGCACACTAAAGATGTTAG
>VUQS01011337.1:27156-50346 GCA_015108495.1 Heterochromis multidens
AACATGGACAATTTTTTTTTTTTTTTTTTTTTTTGGATGACTGCTGTGATTGAGGCTATGAGAGCTGATGAAATTACAATAATGCACCGTGTGTTTTTAAAAAGCACACACATGTCCTTTTGTAAGGCTCATCCTCCATACAGAGGAGTACATTACCAGCTTCAGTTTGATGTCTTGAGGATTTGCCTTGTGGGAGAAGTGATTTGCTGCGACGAAGAATGCAGCATGTGACAGATGTGATTGGCTGGTCAAAAGCATCTTTTTCAAAGAATGTGAAAAAAGACAAATCTGTTGTGTGCAGGCACATTTTTCCACATCACACTGAATCAGCTCCCTTCAGGAGCGTGTCACAAGGCATTAGAAGCTAAATTAGAAAATTTCCACAATTAATTGGTGGAGACGGGGGGCTATTAAGTCGGACACCCTGTGAGCAATTAGATCAAAGTTGTCATGTGCCAAGAAGAGCTACAGTGTTCACAGCGTGTTGGTATAGTATATCAAGGTCATATGTATCTGGATAAAGGCTTTGTAATTCCCCTCCAAGGTATTCTCTGATCTGCATGTTCAGGAAAGTGCGGATAAAGAGCTATGAGCAGGTGGCACTGATATATTTAGTTTTTTACATCATGTTTCACAGCCTGTTTCTGAGATAGGATGCTGTTTGAAGCACATTGTTAACAATGTCATCATTTCATCAAGCATCTATCTTAGAGTGTCAGCCACTCAAAAGTTTGATGATTTAATGTGTATCATCAATATGCATTCAGAAATCATGTGACTGGTCAATATGCCTCTAATGCATCAGGAAGAAAACAGATGTGAAAATTCAGTGGCTATGAACGCAACCTGTCACTTGTCAGATGCTATTGTAGTGACAGTATAGGGGTTGACATGACACGCACATGGTGTATTTTAGGGTTTAATGTCACTATAATTTGTAACATTTATTTATTATGGAGCTCTCTGACTGATAAAAAGGTGCAAAGTTGTTCAAAAGTTAATCTTCCTCTAGAATCACTGGTTTGCTATTTCTATCATCATCAAGTGTGGACCCAAAAGGCGGACTCAGATGACAGAAATAACAGAAAACTAACCTTTATTTGGGGTGTATAAGAAGACCAACTGACAGCAAGCAAACACCACAAAAAAATCCAAACATCCAACTGGGGGGAAACGGCAAAAGTGGACAAACAGTCAGTATAACGCAACAGAGAACACAAGCAGACTGAGGGTTTAAATACACAAGAGGCAGCTGGGATAGGCTCCAGCCCCCCCGCGACCCTGGATGGAGATGAGTGCAGAGTGGAGACACCTGAGGAACTACACACATTTGAAGTTAATATGATAATACGACATGGGGAAGTAAACTAAAAACAAGGCACAAGGAAACATGACTATCAAAATAACACAGGAAGTAACTAAACACCAAGACAATGACTCTAACATATGAACTTGACACAGAAGGGAAAGGCAAAAAAACCCCAAAAAAACAAGAGACTAAACCAAATAACCTAAAGAAGAATACTAAGTGAAATAAACATTAACTGAAGCAAAGAAATAAGAGTCAAGATACTTAGGCCAGTGTCAACTATGAACAAAAATTAAGAACCAAATGGACATTAAATAACAAAGAAGAGTTCAAAAGCACACAAACTGAAAAGACCCTGAGTCCAAAACCCAGGACCATGATAACTGCCTTATTAGTGGACAGAAGTTTGATATGTCTGTCTGCTAAATATGAGGGAGCCTGTTTGCTTTGCTTAACTACAGACAGGGATGGAAAACACAGAAACTGCTTGAGAAAGTTTTTAAAAACAAACAAAAAAAGCCCCCAGTATTTATAGTGGTGGTTATGGCCATTTACAGTGACTTTTCTTGAGTTTCTGTGAGCTGTTTGGGACCTTCACAGTCACAATAATAAATCTGGGAAAGGAAACAAATAAACATATTTCCAGATCTGTTAGACTATTACATGTTTTTGTTGTTTTCCTTTCAGTGGAAACTTTGTTTATTGGAAAGATGTGAAAGTCCAGCAGCAGATATATCTGTATGCAAACAGTACTCTATGTACACTAAATTAAACACAGCCTATGATATCCCAGTAATCTAAAACACTGAGGAGCAAAATAATCTTATATTAAGTGTCTTTGTCGTGATTTAAGATGCGAACTGCCAGATAACTAATCATTTTGTAAGAATCTTCAAAATCCCCGAGGTGCTCAGGATCAGCGATAGTAATCCTGCGCCACTACCCTCGACACACACACGCACACACACACACTTCTGCCCCCTCAGTTGCACTTATTTTATTGTTATGATCGTGCTCGTTGGCCTCAGTTATATCAACCGCCATATACTACCTCAGTCTGCTATAAGCTATTTCCATGCGCCCCTGTGATTTAACTGTGGGTTAAACATTTATTTAGCTGAAAAGGTTATAGAGGAATTTACATTATTCATCCACTTTAGGATTAAGAGTACATTAAACTATATAACTCTTCCAGGCCCTGCTCTCGGAAACTGTTCAACAGAATATTAAATCCCAGTCCATTTTCCAAGACATAACCTTTACATGAATTTTATTGTTATGACTGGTGAAAATACTGCTACTAAATCCATGATTCATTAAGAATTTGTGTCCCTTACAAATCTTCCAGAATAAAAGTGTTTCAGTTTTGATTCTTTATTACAAAAACTGTTGAAGAAATGCTGAGGAAAAAATAGAAATAGCTTACAAATTACAACAACAAAACCCCCCCAAAACCCTGAGAGTTAAGAAATAAAATTTAGATTAGCTTTACCTACATTTGAGTGCATCTATGACTGATATTTTATTTTCAGCAGCTTCCCATTTGTATCATGAGCATTCCACACACTTCAGGACATTTGCCCAGTGTGGTTAAAAGTGGTTAATTTGTGAAAAACTGAAATATGGTTAGTCACCTGACAATACAGCCCATTAAGTTCCACATGTCAGTAAACCAACACCTTTCCTGGCTTGTGCTTCACTCTGTAAACATAATCTGTAATGCGATGGAGGAAAAGAAGCAATTGTCTCAACAGTACTCACACATACCAGACAGAGTTCCTGTTGAGAAATCTAGTGTTATGTATAAGAATTTTCATCAATGATTAAATGTGTCAATATTGCTGGCTGGGAATGTTGTTCAGCTCCTTGATGAAAGTGGAGGAGCACCACAGGGTATCTGAACATCAGAGGCAGCCAGGAACATCCCTTCATTGTACCTGCACATGCATCTCTGCAAATTGATTTTCTCTACCAGTCACATGCCCAAGCCACAAGACTACCAATGCCTCATATCATAATTGGACAGTGAAATCAGCTTACTGCACTAACTTGCTCAGTCATCAGATCTTAATTGGGCATTTGTAGGCATGACGTGGTACAAACTGCAGCAGAAAGCTGACACTGAGCACCAGAGCTTTAATGAAGCAACATGCTGTTCTAAGAACAGAGGGGTCACGTCAATGTTTAGAAGGTGTTTACACGCACACCTAGCAAACACTAGGAGTCTTTCTGACATTCTCGACCATGCACAAGCTTACTTTACATCATCACCCCTTTGGCAAAGCCTGCTTGATGACACTTCAGTGGAACTTCAATGGAAAATCCTTCTGGCAAATATTTCTAATCCATACACAAATCCCAGGCTTAAACATTAAAGTGCATGCTTAACCTTAGAATCAAATCAAACCAATTCGTGTCACTCATGTGGATGTGGGTTGCTTATGAGGCTTCTTCATATATTGCTTATTGAGTATTCTGTGATCTCTGCCACACTCCCTTGCTGATCACCTCTACTTTGATTTCTGCAATTATTTAGTCTCTTCCCATTCCAGAATATCCCGACAAACCTACACAGTGATCCTCCTCCTGTGTGAGATTTCCACCTGTTTCAGTGCAGTCCTTCATAACAGCTACAATAGGACACTAATTAATTTCTCCTTTCTACAGTTTCTGCTACTTTATTGTAATTTGTTTGATTTGTTTTCCTTAAAAAACTTAGACAGTCTTCTCAGACACTATTTTCAGCTATTTTCTGGAAATTTAGTTTCGTTCACAGTTGCACATACTTTGTCACGCATGGTAAATTCTTTGTGGAAGAACAGGGTTTGTTTCTCTCAAATGCCTCAATTTTCATATGCATTTTGCAGCACTTGCACTCTCTCTATTGTGCATAAATGATCAATCATCCAACTTGCTCAAATCCAAAGAATTGTGAAAAAATTTTTTAAAATGTATTAAAATAAATAAATAACAAAGAACACCTGTTATACATTTTGCATGCAAAGCAAAGTACACTGAAATGCATTTTCATTTTTGTTCCTGTTGCAGTGCAAATTTGTAACCAGCGAAATACACAAAACAAGACAAGGAGACCTTTAAAACGCAGCAGCTTGAAAGCTCTTGAATGTGCAAAGATGAAGATTTTTTTTGTTGTTGTTATTTTAAGTACTGTTTTAAAGTGTAAGACTGCATTTATCAATGGTCACATTGCATTGCTACAGTCAGACTTTAAAGATCTAGTGTGTCTTTTGGACAACAATATGTCTTTACAATGTTGCCTCAGTTCATTGAGGTTTGCAGACATTCGTTATTCACAGCTCTCTAAAGGTCCAACCACAGCATTTCAAATGGGTTGAGGTCTGAACTTTGACTGCGCCATTGCAATATCTTGATTCTTGTGCTGTGCTTGGGATCATTGTCCTGTTGTATGACCCAATTTCACCAAGCTTTAGCTGTTGGACAGATGACCTCACATTTGACTCTAGAATACTTAGTTATACAGAGGAGTTCATGGTCAACTCATTGACTGGAAGATGCCCAGGTCCTGTGGCTAAAACACCCTTTCACCGCCGTGCTTGACAGTTGGTATGAGGTGCTTGTGCTGATATGTTGTGTTTGGTCTTCATCAATGGCGCTGTGCATTATGGCCAAACTTCTCCACTTTGGTCTTGTCTGTCCTGTCTGTAGAGTGTGAGATGTAGCTCTTGGGTTTTTTGCAATTTTTCTGAGCATTGCACTGTCTGACCTTGGAGTGAATTTGCTGTGTTGACCACTCCTGGAAAGATTGTGGCATTGTGTTAACACACACCTGAATGCTCCAGACCAGCAAACTGCCAAAACCTCTGGTCTTATAGAGGTGCTCACACTTGCTGATGACCAATTCATGAAGTGTATTTGATTAGTAACACCTGGCTGCTACTTACCTCCTTAATTCCTATTGAATGAAGGGGTGTGCCTATTAAAACTTTCTTTATAGAGCAAATAAACTGCAATTTTTTTTTAAACAGAAGCAATCAAATAAGAAATAAGAATATCAACACAAGTTCATTATTTTATATTTTATATATAAATTAATGATTTATACATTGCTGATAAAGAAAAAAATACAAATTTTTTTGATCTTACATGACATTTACATGTGAAATTTTACACAACATATTCAATAACTTACAAATGCTTTAATTGCATAAAAAATATATCTCTTTACAAAAGTTTTGTTATATGTACATGTTCTTATACATAGTTTCTTGAACAGGATAACAATTGTGTGGTACATTTAAAAGCATTCTACTCTACTCCGGAGTCTCTGGGTGTAAGACCGGCTGTATACTGTTTTGACCAGATGCATTTCTTTTTTCATCCATAAGAAATGTGAAACTTGCAAAATATAGTACATATCGATAACACAAGACATCTTGCCAAAGAATGCCATCAAGTATCAAAACTGTATAAATGTACAAAATGGAATAGCAATGACAGGAGTCAACATAGTGGTACAAAGTACTATAGCAGCAATTGCTATATTAGATCACTTTTTGCCAACATGCACAGTTATGAAACTATGAGCTGCTTTTTGATGCCTCTTCATAGATAAACCATCTGACATCACTCTGCTAAATCATTGCAAACTGTGCAGATAAATTACACCAGTGTGCAGTTTTACTAATGCAATATATGTAATGTCTTCCTTAAAAAACATATGCCCATACAGTATTCAAGGCACTGCAATGATGTAGAAATGTGATGACAGTGTCAAATTCATTTTTTAATATTCAAAACATAACTGGTCTTGGATGGGAGTTCAAAACTGATGGTGGTTAATGTTTAAGTGTGCAAATTCTTGTGTATACTGTACATTTGTTGGCAGAAGCTGATGGTTTTGTAAGACATAAAAAAAAACTATTTGTTTCAGTGTTAATAAAACAGGCCAAGGCCGTGTATTCATCAAGTGTCTTAGAGTAGGAGTATGAATAAAGAATATACTGACTAAGGCACGGTTTCCCAAAAGAATTGTAGAATACACACTGCTCTGAAAATTAGAGATGATGGGGTAGTTGCACTTATTTTGTTTAGGAGTTACTCTAACATAAGGCTGTCAAAATATTGATAAACATAAGAAAAGACTCTGACTGCCCACTCACATATCTTTGCACAATTTACTGACTTTCAGGCTTAAATAAACTTCTGGGAAACCTGGCCAGTTGTATGTTCTGTGCAGTGTAGGTATTCTTGACCTTGTTATTTAAGAAAACCTGAACTAATTAGGCAAGCAACTCCTACTTTGAAATTCTTGATAATTACAGGCTCAAGGCTGGGGCTAATTCATTTTAAATTTGGCTCATTTGGGGCACAAAGTAATTCTGACGGGGGAAAAAAACAAAGAAAACTTAGCTACCAGTTAAATAAGTGCCCACATCACCAATTCACTGACAGGTACAGTATGCCTGGGCTTTTCATACTGCACGAACATTTCAGTCAAAAACAAATTCATTACAAACATTAATAAATACTAATGCTAACTATATCTCTGGTGAAGAAAATGCACTCTGTTGTTGTCAGAAACCTTAGCATTCCCAGTGGCACTCGGAAAACTGTACTGCATCTCAGTAATTAAATCCCTGGCCATATATTTCCTTAGTAGGAGGTACCACCCAATTAAGAGGTATAATTGACCATATAACTTTGAACAGACTTCACCATCGACACTATTCAAAGAGAGGCTGTTTCTCTTCTACCACTTCATCTGTGCTTACACACCCCACTGCTTGGAAAACAGAAAACAGATTAGATTGATCAACTCACAGTTGAGAGGCTCCTCACCTCCATGACAGAAAAATAATATTCTCATCAGGATGGTGCAAGACTAAGACGAAAGCAAACAAAACAGTGTAGATCTGGGCAGTTTTTTTTTGTAACAGAAAACATTAAATTTTTCATTTGGCATTGCGAAATAACCCCTCTATATTTATACTACAGAGTATAAAATACTCTATTTTATCTATATGCCGCAGGCTGTTTTATTCATAAAGCCAACACTCACAGAGTGCAAAAAACGCTTCTCTTCACCAGACTATGGGAAGATCTGAATAGGTGTGGTACCAACCCTTCCTCTCTCTTTCATCTTTTACTTTGTGTATACGATCGATTGCAACCACCTTAAGTGTTGCTGAAAGTGTGCTTTATGTTTCTGAGCAATTCAGTGACTTTAGAAACTGGGAAATATATAAATATGTCTATATATAGTCACGTGAAGCAAACCTGGAGAGGTTGTATTCTCCAGTCCTTTTTCTCATACTCAATAGACATCAAACCATGGTGCAGATGGTGTTGAGATTGGGGTCAAAGCGGACAACTTTCCCCTCAGCAGCTTTTGTGTTTGTGTTATACATGGGATTCTCAAAAGTGGCCTGTCCATTGTTGTTCTCGTGGACAGAGCATCCTGTGTACTGCGCTTTATCTGTTTTCCTGGGGAGAAAAAAAAAAGGGAAGGTTGCATATTAGTTGAGAGACAGTAACCCAACTATCTACCATCCTTCCAATCATATAAACACATTTCCATTATCTTGTTCAGGACAGCTGCAGTAGGTAAATGAGACTGAATTGTAATTACTGTTGAAAAGAGCAGTCAGAGGTGCCCTGTGCCATTTCTCTGGTAGGTAACATAATGAGTGCAAAATTTGCATGCTATGTTCTGAGAGGTATTCTGTTTAAATTAAGAGAAAATCCATCCATCTGCACACAATACACCCCCTGTGCTGTCTTACACATATGAACATACAGCAAATTACGCATGGTATCAAAGCGGTTCTCATTAAAAACCTAACGTATGCTGCTGTGTAATACGGTTTCAGATGGTAATACGTTGACTAATATTGCATCAGGCTTTGAAGTCTCTCACAAGTATGTTACTGTATCCAGTGAGGAACTTTACTGCAATAAAGCAGGCTATGGAAGTGAGCCACTGTGTGCCATCCACCTTTGGCTGCAAATCTGAAAACATCTAGAAATATCTCGGAGTCTATATCTTTTTTGACATCAAATGTGTAGTAAATAACTAAAGCTCAACCTGGGACACAGACTCTACATTCTTTCACTTGTGGGAACCAAAGAGATGTCCACTACAGCAGCTAATGTGGAAGAAACCAGGGTGCACTACGTACCGCTGCTTGTAGAGATAGAAACCGAGGCCTGCAAAGATGAGAGCAAAGAAAGGCACGAGGATGGCGACAGCAACAGAACTGCTGTTGGTGGAGCCATTGGTTTCAGGGTCAGTGAGTGTAACATTCTCTCTCACACTCAAACCTGCAACACAGAAAACGGAACATTTAATTAACCAGAGGACGTGTAAAACAGAGAATATGCAGGATATGTATTGGAAAAATGAATTACAAAATAGAGCCACAAAATACCAGAATGATACATATCTGTTGGTGATAATGACGACGATGATGAAAATCATAAAGTTGGAGTTAGAGACAAAGCAGCCAGATGATATCCATAATGATCATACTGATAATCATCACTGTGACTGTCATAATCTCCTGGAGACCATCATGCGATGATGGCAGCATTAATGTTGAGCACACACAAGTGAAGGACAATGATGGTGAAGTGGATAATCTGCTGCTTGCTGTACGGTTGTGGTAAGAGGTGGCTGAAAGCAGGTACGAGGAGTAAGGCACTTTAAGCATATGAAAGCTGCCAATATAATACTATAACAGTCATATTATACATACAGTATCTCAGTTTGTAGTTTAAAATGTTTTAAAATAATGTTTTACACGAATGCCTTTAAATTTTCCCCGTCCCAGCTCTCCAGCTGTGTAATTCTGGTTCAGACTGAAAGATGCAGACACCAATTTAGCCTGACCCGAAAGACAATGAGTAAAGAAGATTGGATGGTGATCAACATGTCGGCTGTCGTGTATCCGTCAAGAATATATGACTGCGATTTCCTAAGCCGAAACAATGATCAGGCAATCAGACAACCATGCATTCGGACCACAGCAGAAGTTTGGACCAGGATTATCATTCAAACTCTTCACAAATCATGCAGATGAATATTAGAAGTGGAGTCAAACACATTATTCCACAGTAAAGTTAAAAAATTCTAGTGAGGTAATAATAAACAAAATGATATTAAAAATGGAAGATGACTGGATGGATGTGTGACCGATGGCAATGAGGATTATTGTATTTGGGGGAAAGAAAATTGCATACCAAGTCGCTGTAGTCCAAACTGTCCGTAGTCTTTACTCTGTATGAAGCCTTGGAACACATAGCTGCCACCCTCAGGCTCAGCTGAAACCTAGCAGAAATGCATAACGCAGGTCTTGAGAAACAGTGTTTTGTTTCAGCTGCATAAATAAAATCTGAGAGTGACACATTTGTTCTACACCTCATCAAAAACCGCTGCTATACCGTATTTAGTACGACAGCCAACACATTCTGTCATGCTACATTCAAAAATAACACCCTTGTTTTCCGAAACTCTTCTGTAGAAGCTGTGAGCCATGCTATCAATAGCTCAGCGGTGTGCAGTCACCTGTCAGAGGCTGTTATTAAGTGGACCTTGAAGTTTATTTTAGAAAAAGAACTTCAAATTCAACAACCAAAATGATTCTGCAGTCATTCCGGGTCCCTTAGATCTCAGGTGTACATCTGAGCTTATTCAGCAAATTGTCAGTGCAGGTACAGTGAAATGGTTTGTACACCATGCCTGATGCATCTGATGTTGAGCCAATGTACACATGAACCAACGGGAACACACAGTAAGCTGAGAAATTACTATTCTGCTTGTGAGCACAATCTTTTCTACTATGTTGTGATTTTTGTTTTTTAACTCCTCTCTTGGCACTCTTAAGTAGGATCAAAACAAACAATAGGGAAACAGTAGTTTCATTAAGTCCAGGGAAGGCTTTTTTTTTTTTGGTTTCCAACTAGCTACAGCCCATTTCCATTTGTCTGACAGACCTAATAAAATAAATTACAGCTGCAGCTCCTATTTCTATTTTTTTTGTTTTTGCAAAGATTACTTCCCATGTGATTCAAATTCCTGTTTACACTCACAAATCCGTCCATTGCCCAGGTCTCATCAGTAATCCTGCTCAAGGAGCTGTGGGCCACTGCTCTCATCTGGTACAGCAGAAGCATTAGACGTGCCTCCTGGCGTTTGTAGACTCCTACAAGGTAAGGACAAGAAGAGAAATGATGCGAGTAAAGAGATGAGGCAACGAGTGTGGCGGAATGATAAAAGCAGAGAGAAGTGAGCAGGGAAAATGAAGAAAAACTGGAGAAAATAGAAGAGGTGAGAAAACAAGAAACAGCTGGGGGAGGAGGGGAGGAGACGAGTGACTCTTGAGTGGGCAGTTAGTCAGTCACTCGGTGCAGACTGATACATCCGTCTTTACAGCCAATAGTTAATTTCCACTCTCATGCATGAGATCATTTGGTGATTGACTGATTGACATGAGGCATCCTCAAAATAAATGGAAGTGACACACAGATTTGTTGAGGGGTGGTTAGGGGGAAGGATGTAGAAGACAGATGATTTATTGATGACTCACCAGAGAGTAGAAACTCCATGCTACTGTCTCTTAAAGTTACATTGACTTTTCCCGTTGTGGCATTAAAGCTTGTGACTGTTAAAGTCATTGGCTGCTTTTGGCCCTTGTAATCATAGGAACCCTTCCAGACGAAATCAGGGGCAAAGACGTCATCAGGAACTGTGGGAAAATGAAATGAAAGAAAGCTCACTAAGTAATGTCAAAAAATATTGCCATAAAAAATCAAATTAACTCCTTGGTAACCACCAGCGTCTAACATGTATATTTTAAACATCAAATCAACATCATGGTTGTAATTCAGGCTGACTCTGATGCTGCAAAGGGTAATTAGAAATGCTGTGGAATCAACACAACAGACAGCTGATAACAATCTCATCATTCAATTTGAATATCAAGTTCCTTAGATGCTTTGACAATCTCAGCCAGTGATAATTAAATACAATTTTAAAGCGATAACTGTGGACTTGCTCTGTGAATTCAGCAGAACTTTTTAATATTATGCAGTGGTAAAACTTTTTCTTGCTTGTAAGAACACATCAAGGTGACTGCTTAATAACAGGAAAACACTTTAATCTTGTTCTGAATAATAACCTAGTAATTACTGAAGAAGTGGCAAGGGGACTTATTAACAATGGTAGTCACTTAATTTGTGTAAAGATGAGAAATTGTAAAAGGGAAAATAAAACGGGCACCTCTTTTTATTGTTTTGTACAGCACTTTTTTCTGTGTTTAAATGTGCTTTATAAATAAATGTTACTTTTTATTTACTTACTTTTTCTACTTTACCTACTTTTTACATTTCAATTTAGGCTTCCTGAGTAAATATGAATAGTTTACCTACCATAAGTGTTTGGTATTGATAATGTAAGACTACAAGAATATTGTCTTAATATCTGTATGCTTTACTGACAACCTTTAAAAAAGCCAAGATACGCCAACATGCACACAATGACTTTGTCTACAATACAGGTAATGTTAAACACGTTCACTATCTTACATTATGTTAGCTTGTCAGAATCTGTTGACTGACACTTCAAAAGCAAAGTACAACTGCAGCAGATGGGAATCCCAGCAGTTGTAGGTATTTGGTCAAAAACTGGTAAAACATAATAGTAAAGGGTTTTAATGCTCAGTAAGAGTAGAAAAGCGCTATACAAGTACCAGTCCATTTAGCAAAGGTGAAACCTCTCCTCAAGGTCTGTAAAGCAAACCTGGCAGTAAAAATACAGATTTCATTCTGGGAGGAAGGTTCATGTTTTAACCACACATGCATTACCAGTTAATTGCAATTTCTATTAGCATTTTCTAAACGAACACATTTGAATTTTTTCTTTAATGCATTACAGTGCTCCTCCATGCTCAAGGCAAATTCAGTGATTTTAGTATATTTTCATCATAATTACAGGATAAATTTACATGCATGTATTACGGTACAGTTTTACAAGTAATTACCATGCAGCACCAATATTTTCTATTACAGATGAAATGCGTCATACGTATATTAAGCAGATATCGCTCCCTATTATGACCTGTTAATTTTGCCTGGAACTAATTGGATTTAATTTTGTTTTTGTAGTAATTATTTGCTCTAAATGACTCTGAAAGTGCCATATACTGAAATGCAAAAAGGAAACATGTATTTGTATTATAGTCATAAACAATTATACACCAAGTTTAATTCTTCTCTACTGAACCTACAATATGCTAACAATAAGCTACAACACTAGGTTTTGTGCAAAAGACAATAAATAATTTATATTTGTGCTTTTGATGACGATATACACAGATTTATTCATTACACTGAACTTACAGTACATGCACAGAGCAGCAGTCCTCACACTATGCAGTGTGCATACAATGAAAAAGGGCAAGTGGAGGTTTTAGAAAGCATTGCAGATTTTATTTTTTTTTTTTATTCAAGAAACAAGACGTTTCTGCATGGTAGTTAATGCCAAGCCTATCAAAAGGCAGACACAGTACAGGATTGTCGACTTCTGCATGTATTAACTGGAAAGCTTGTACAATTCAATACTCACCATTTATTTTAGGGCTTGGTGTCCCTGGTACATTTTTGACAGTTTTCTCATGCGATTTGGAACCGGCTGAGGAAGAACATAAATATATGTGTCACAAAGATATTGTGATACACAGCAGGGCTTAACAGCTGGAGGATGTTTCCAAAGCAAATAGTACTCAGCTGTAACATACTGCCTGCATTATACTTTTCCCTGTTTTGTTAAAACCTCTGGTGGCTAAGCTCTAACGCTAACATTTATGAAACTTACAGAAACGTGTTGGCAATACAGTGACATAGTGGATTCACAGAAAGCACCTCATTATTGTTGCCTTTGATTTACCTTCAACTTCTACTCTTTCCCTCCTTACCATTTTCTCCATCATTTGCCCCCTGCAGACCTCTGCCAGGCACGTACCTCTGCACACAGGCACCTTGCCAGTCCAGCTGCCGTCAGAGCGGCAGACACGGTGCTCTGAACCTCCAGAGAGGAAATAACCTGGCTGACAGGTGTACACTAGGGTGTAGCCGTACGAGGGCAGGTCTAGACCCATGACGTCAGCGTTGGCTGGGCTCCGCGGCTGCTTGCAGGAGTGAGCTGGATATCAAGCAGAGAACCAGTGTGTTAGTACATACACATTCACACCCAGACACGCATACAAACAGAGTCATATACACACAGAGACACGCACACACTCAACTCGCAAAGATGTACAGATAGAGAAAAGATAATTAAGCACTCACTACGGGGAGGAAGAAGGAGATATGGGGGGATAGAAAAGGAAGTACACATATCTTACAATTTAATTGAGTGCAGGCAGCTATTAGGAAGCATGCTGATACTTTAATGTGTTTATGTTTCTTTTCTAATATGACTTTGAGCTTGTGGGTTGGGATATGCACTGCTTAACTTTGCACTGAATTTTCCTCCAACAAGAGCAGGACTTTAAGTACAGACGTTAACTGTGTCGGCTATTGGTCATGGATTGCAAACCAAAAGGAATGCCCGTGTTTAAATGCTATAGCAGTGCAACACAATGTCTAGGTGAACTCATTGTAATTCAGCTAGTAGCTGGAAAAAAAAGAGAAACATTTGGAGGTGTTTGTGTATTTCTTGAAACAATCAAAATGTTCAAGGGCAGGACCAAACTGGACTAAGCTCACTGGTGTCCTTGCAAAAAAACGTGTTGAAGTTAACGTCGCTTTAAAGCTTGTGAAAGGGTACAGCATGAGACAGTGCATGTACTGTATGGTCTCTCACACACACAAACATGCAGCCTGGTCAGACTGTATGCTGAAAAGAGTGTGAGCTCCCTGACAACAAAAATCTATTCAGATGCTTCCTCTTTCCTTTTTTTAATGTTTAATTTTAAAAGAATGAATTCAGAAAAAGAAATCTCTTATTCACAAAAGTGTTCAAATGCTTTGTTGAGCTTGAAATGTGTTTCGTTTCCTGTCTTCTGTTTCCAAAAAGTAAAACAAAACAGGAGACTAGTAAAATGCTTATTTAGGATAGCATTAAAATGATTTGCTTTCAAGCTTTAGCTGAAAAAAACTAGGGGCAAACACTTTTGTTGTTGTGTTGCCAAAACACCAGTGTCTTATATAGACTGTATTAAATATCTGAATACACTGATTACACTTGGCATAAATTTTCACTTCAACAATCTCGCTATAAAACAAAGGTTTATGCAAATCACTCTACAACACAAAAAAACCCAGAAAACAAAAAACAAAAAAAACCCCCAAAAAACACACCAAGGAGCTGAGCATTCACGCTCCGAGGCATCAACGATAATGTGAAAACAGTGAAATAATTTTGTAGTTTGTGAGTGAAAGAATATGTTGCCAGCTGTCAAATGGGAGACAGCTGCAAGTGAGTCTCAGTACCAAATCAGTTCTTCATGGTGTCTTAATGACATTAGTGGCAATAGGGTGTGGAAGGGATGCCAAGATGAAACCCAGTTTGGGCTTTATGAAAGACGAGGAGACTGCTGGAAATTCCTCTTTCTGGATATTACTTCTGCTGGTGTTTGAGAAATGTTAGAGTAATATTATATATGTGGGGGAGTGTGGATGTCTGCAGACACAGTGTCCATTTTCTAGAAAGTAAAAGAGGTTCTCGAGGGCAAAGGTTATGTTGAAATTTAGCAGAATGCTCATCTAATGTATCTCATATCTTATGTAACAATTTAGCATACATAAAAAAAAGGAAAAAAGAGAAAAACTACCTCTTTCCATAGGTTGTAGACATAAAGGCTGAAAACATAAATAAATAAATATACAGCTATACTCCCTTCGCACTGCCTTAACACAAGTCTAAATAACTCTAAACTTTAATAACTTTAAAATGACTGTCAGCACATGTCCAGTGTGGTGTGGAGTTTGTAGACCATGAATACTAAAGGCACTTACAAGGCCCGTGAATTGTACCAAACACATATCATGTCCCTCATCAGGTTCAGCTGACAGTGCCATGTTTGTTTACACTTCAAACAGCACAGTGGGCTTTACTTCTGAGATTACAAGAGGCCTCAAAGAACAGTTTTTCTGTCACACAACAACATGCAATGTTCTTAATTCAAAGTTGCTATCTCTTAGCTATGGGCTAGGGACACAGACACAGAGGCAGAGGCAGATAGAGGCAGACACAGAGAGACAGCCTTGCTGATGGATTTCTGTAAGGGACAAGAAGGTCAGCCAGCTTTAGCAACAGCAGGCTACAGTCGATAGGATAAAGTTAACTTTTAATCTGTTACGATGTTTACTTTTCTTGTAACACTTTACTTTATTTATTACAAGCGATCTTGTTAGCACGCAATGACAAATCTGTAAAAATTGGCATACAGGTTTTAAATTTTTTTGTAAGATTTGATGTATTACAGAATGAATAATAATATTGTTATATAACAATAATATAATCTGATAGAATGATAACATGAGTAAGAGCCAGTAATATTAAATTCTGACTTGCGTCTATTGCATCACTTGCATTAATTGTGTTGATAATCCCTCCAAGTTTTTGCTTTTGCCAGCTGAACAAGATTGGTTGGCTTCACTTTTAAATCCTTTTAAGTGGCTTCGCAGTAACAGAGGACCATTTAATCATAGAGAAAGGTATTTTAGAGGATTTATGACTGTCTTTTGACCAAAGGTCACAACAGAGTGTTGGATCCATACAAAAGCACTCACACTCAAATACATATACATAACCACTGTTTATCCACAATGTTTTTTGGGCCAGACAGCCCACTGCGCCTGTATAGCCATCTCCAGGCATGTACGCATTAAAAATGACTTTAAAAACTAATGCCATACATTAATTTACTGAACACTGATTCACAGTTATATTAAAAGTACACTGTGACCTTGTGGTCTAATTTTTTTTTGGATCTCCAATTCACAGTAACCAAATGCACTATTTAATGACGCATGCTATTACAAAAAGACAGTTAGGCTGCTCAGACCCAATGAGAGAAGCTACAATTATGAACCAACACAAGCTAGTTTAACTAATAACACACAAGCCATTGTTCTGGTCCCTCCTGAATACATCATTTACCTCTGGGCTAATGACAACAGCAGAAGCTAATTGGAATCTGGAGTTAACAAACGTGTGGTTCAATCAATGAAGCTTGATTGGAGGTGTGGGTTAGAGATATTGTGACTTATAAAAAACACAGCTCAAGTCTTCTATTCACAAGAAACCTGTGCCGATGTCAACTATGCGATACTGAAAACAGATTCTACTTGCACAAATAATTTATACACCTGATCATCAGAATTAGAGAGGTCTTTCAATAAAAAAATATTAAGAAAACAGAGTGTGGCATGAATGCATAATATCTACTGGATGTTTTTGCTGCCTGCCAATTAATAAGCCAATGTGCCACAAAGTTTTAGGGCAAGCTAACCTACTTAAAATTACAGTGTTTAAATTACTAATGTTTACGTAGCAATAGGCTAAAATATTTCTCCGTCATTTATGACAAATTTGGAGGTTCATTCCTTAAACTGTAGGGTAAAAGATAGTGGTGACTGCCAAACATAAATTTTGTATACTAAGATTGTGTTTTTTCAATTCCAGCTAACAATGACAGGAGGAGGTCAGGGGTAAAATCAATAAATTTTTCAAGCCACTACAGGTGAGGGAACGAGGTCAGAGAGCAGCTCCTGAAAAGCTGCAACCCCTGTAGGCATACCCTGCAATGAAATTGCACCTGGTGAACAGGCTTGAGTCAAGAAAATAAAAAAAAAAAAAAGAAACCTTGAAAGTTTAACATCATGTTTTATATATTATTTTATGCCCATCCAAGTAACTGTGGCTGGTGGGGTGTTCTGATGGTACACAATATTCAAAAAGGTTACTCTCAGCCTTTCAAGGACTAATCACTGTGGTGGTTATACATGTGGTTATACACGTGGTTATACACACGGCGAGAATATTCAGCGAGCAAATGAAATCACTATCCAGTGGACATAAACATGGCTTTCCATTTTATTTATCACATTTTAAGTGTAAAATTATAAAATATGTTTAGACATCAGGAGATTTACTGAAGACTATGTTGAGGCATTAACATATTTCTTGTTTTGTCAGGCATCGTGAAAGTCATTAATCCATTATTAATAAATTAAGGCTGAAACCTTAATTACCATATTTAAAAACAAAGCAGGTAAATAAGAATTTTAATGAGGTATATAGCATAAATTTGCCTAACAACTGACTGACTCATGGCCTTGGCTTCTGTTGACCATTTTGTGGCAGATGAAAGACGATGAAGAGCTTTATATTAAGCATGCATAAGAATTAAGAATGTATTGTTATGCATTAGGCTCCCTCAGATAATGATAAAGAGAACTAGTGTTTAACAACGTGAAAGTGACTTTAAATTTATCTTTTTGTTTAGTGATTTGTCTTCCATTTTATTCTCATGGTACGATTTAGTCCTTTGTTATTAGCAGAGTCAATAAAGGATCGTGCTATCTCAGCTTTTTGACGATTCTGAAAGCGGTGCATATGTGTTTCAATTTGTATCAATCATTTATCTGCATGCAGGCATTATTTCTCACCAAGCACAGCTGCTGAAACACCTCCAGCAATAGGATGTCAGTCATTTAGTTAAAAATGATCAGTTATCAGTTTTAGGACTTTAAGTTATAATTATGTTGACTTAAATCTGCCCTGACTGCTGCTTTATATTTTTGAGTATCCATCCCAGTTCTGGCAATAAATGCCATTAAGGAGTCAGGGGATGTGCAACATCCTGAATCATTCTATAGTGAACAGGATGACAGGGTCAACAGTCTGAAGATAGAGGTGGAGCAAGAAGGGCTTAGGAGCTGTCAAGTGTAGACAGGTAAGTTTTTTTTTTTCTTTTTTGTTCTGCAGTCTTTGCAGTGTTTTCTGCTCTCAGCTGCAGTTCTAAGAACAATCTTAATTTAAAAAAATCTTAATTTGAAAAGAGAATATCTGCACAACAAGTGACTTTATATATAGTACTGTGTAAATGTCTTGAGCCACCCTTCATTTCTTTATATTTTGCTAGGACAATGGAAAATAGGTTCAGTGATGTATAGAAATGTGGAAACATACATGGAAATATATAGTACATGAGACAAAAACAGTTTGTACAACTGTAACGAGTCTGAAAGTCAATATTTGGTGTGACCACCTTTATGACTGCCTGAATTCTCTTAGCCAAGCTTTCTTGTAATTTCTTTAAGTAGTCTTCAGGAATTGTTCTCCAGGCTTCTTGATGGACATTCAAAGCTCTTCTTTGATGGGCTCTGGGGAGGCCAATCCATGACTGAAAGTGTTCCACTGTGTTTTTCTATCCAGGTATGCTTTTACTGCATTGGCAGTGTGTTTGAGATCATTGTCATGCTGAAAAATACAGTTTTTGATAATCAAACACTTTCCAGATGGTATTGCAATGTGGATCAAAATCTGACCGCACTTTTCTGCATTCATAATTCCATCAATTTTGACAGAATCTCCAACACCACTGGCTGAAAAGCAGCCCCAAACCATCACAGAGCCTCCACTGTGTTTTACAGATGGCTGTAGAGACTCACTGTTGTACCTTTCTCCATTCATACATACTGACGATGATTTGAATCAAACATTTCAAATTGGGATTCATCATTTCATCAGACCTTCTTGTGTAATTTGGCATACTTCAGTCTCTTCTCCCTGTTTCCCTTCCTTAAGGATGGCTTCTTGACAGCCACCCTGCCACTGAGACCATTTCTGATGAGGCTTCAGTGAACAGCAGATGGCTCAACTGAAGGGCCAGATGCATCTCTCAGGTCCTGTGTCAGGCCTTTGCTGGATTTTTTTCCTATTTCTTAAGGACATGGCATGACATGACATGTTCTATCTGCTGTAGATAGTTTATTAGTCCTGCCACTTCTTCTTTTGTCCTCCACTTGTCCACTTATCTAAAAAATTTTTAAGGAGCAAAGCACACCATACTGATATGTCATGTTTTTAGCTAATAGCTGTTGTTGGTGCAGAAATATTATTTTATGTCTGTCAAACTGTGTTTGCCTAAAGAAACAATTTAACAGTGGTTCATCCCTTGAGTTAGGTGCCGTTTTTCGTGCTTGAATGATTCACAGGTCAGTGTGAAGTGGCTTAATAAAAAAAACATTCCTCTTAAAATGGTCAGGTACAAGTACTGGAGTGAAAATGAGTTTACCTGAACTCAATCACATATTTGAAATGCATATTTGAAAGCATGGGAACAGTAAATAATAGAAAAACCTCTAGAGACTCAGATTTTAACATCTGATTTCACCAACATCATTAAATATAACATTAACATTCAATTAAATCAGTGTGTTCTAAATATCGTGAACACTGAACATGAAATTCAAATGAAATTCAAATACAGTGGCTTCATGTTAGCTTCTGGTAGGTTTACCTATTACACTGTCAGCTCAGTGGATGCACAATAAAAACACAGCAGGCACATATTCAAGCTTTCACTATCCCTCTAAAACTCCCCCTTTCTGAGCTACAATAGATGCACAGACACACAGGGCTGTGAGGCAGGCAGAGGACGCAGTGTAGGTATTACAATGCTTCTGCTTGTGTCCTCAGCATAAATGTCTCTGGGATTTGAATGGATGCCATATATTTTTGTAGTTATGAAATCAAGATTAGAAAATATCATCTGAATCCCCTTATCATCAAACAGCTGAAGTGTTTACACTGTAAGTGATTAGTAAAATGGAGTTTAGAATAAGATTTGAAGTGGGAATATTCCAGTAAAAAATGCTGTAGATGAAAGGGATTTACTGGGATACTGGACAATATCACATTTTAGAAAACCACTTATCTTGGCAAAGTGAATGGGCTAAACTACACAGCCATAGCTTGGTGTCAGTCGACACTTCAGGTAGTTTAAACAGAATGACAGTGATCACTGTGAACAGTTCAGTCTCGGGATGATGGCAGGTTGATTGAGGGGCAAGCTGCAATCTACTGGGAGGTCAGAGGTTATGGCAGGATTGAGCAAATGTGAAAAGCTACTGAGACGAGGTATCAACAGAGGCAGAGTGAGGTTGGGTGCTAGAGGGGTTGAGGAAAAGCAAAAACAGAGTGTCTGAGTAGTCAGCAATGCGGATAAGCAGCGACAAGATGCCAGAAGGAGTAGTGAAAAACAACAACAGGGAGAGTGATGTTAGGATATAGTTAGAGCATAAGGGACAAGCACTTACGGATGCAGGTTGGCTGGGTGCCAGTCCAGGTGAGATCCGGCAAACAGAGCCTTGTGGTGGAGCCCTGCAGTATGTGTCCCTGCTGGCACTGGAATTCAACTCTGCTGCCCACCTGGCCACAAACAGACCGCACACAAAGTGGAAAACGTCAATACAATGATGCAAATGCCAATAGGCTCCCTGCATCAAACTAAAGAGCCTGGAAAAAAACACTGCACACCAAAGTTTTTTTCACTTTTTTAATGATTATCTGTAGCGTGTAGAGGCAGATGGAGGCTATTCCCAGGGGCGATGGCCCATGTTTGTGTTTTCAACTGATGCACAGACATTAAAGAGTGAGGACGATGACTTTCTGGTTAAAATATTGAACTGCTTTCTGTTCTGCTAATAAATGACTTTTATTTCCTGCTACCATCCCAGTCGACTCTTTAAAGACATCATCAACACTGAATTTTCTTATTCAGTGGTCTCAGGATATTGGTAAAGTTGTTCAGTAATGCAGAAAAATGCAAGACTACAGCCATTACAAGCACTTATCTAAATAAGCTCCCTCAGCTTTCATATGGGATAAATTCCATATCACACATTCAGCTGAATGTTGTGGAGAAATTGCACTTGTAAGTGACACTCTAAAAGCAACAGGGAGGGGAAAATAAAACGAAACACACAGACTGAAAGCATCTCATCTCACTGAGCACACATCAATGGTCATACCACCAGTTTTTTTCCTAAGATGCTTTTTTCCCCCCTCACATATCCCTACGGACATTCCAGGGGGGTAGAGAAATCCAGTTGGTTTTTGGGAATGATATGTACACACTTCTCTGCTACGTCCTTGCACCCACATAACATCATCCAAAGGAATACATGATGGCTGTACCTAGAAAATCCACTGGATACTGCACATTTAGAAGAAAACTAAGGACTGTTAACACATCAGAGCTATGGCAAGTGGTACTTTGATTGGGTGCTTTGTGTTCACACTCATTTACACCTGCCTCTAATAGCCCAGCTAGTTCAGGTATCACACGTTCTGCTACCAGACAATTTATTATTATTATGGTCCATACCTGTTAGATACACTGGACACTGGAAAATGTGGAAATTGTGATATTTCAAAGACCTTTCTACACAGCTAATTTGTACAATTGTGTAATTTCCTGGTTTTGCTTAAAATTATGGCAAAAAAAATTAAAATAAAATAAATAAAAAATAATCACCCCAGCGTTAAAGCCATTTTTATGAAATGCATCGATTGCAGTTCACCTTAAAGCCTGTCGAGTAATTCATGAAGCCATGCTCAGGTGTCCCCGGGTTTTCACAAGTGGTTCTCGTGGGCTCTGGAACAAGAAGATATTGTTTCCATGAAGAAAAATTAGAACATGACAGTAAAAAATATGATTTCTCTCTGGAGTGCCATTACTGATGTGTCATGGTAACATGACTGGAAATAAAATGCATTTTATTGGCTTTCAAATTTCTTTGAAATTATAAAACAAAGGCACTTTTATGCATTTGGTAAAATATTTCCTCAGTAGCTAACATCAACTGAAAATGAAAAAGCACATAAATGATTTTTATATTTTGATCTATTTTTACATCAGCACCAGATGGCAGCCTGATTCTAGTTCACCTTCAGCTGTTTTGTTCTTTACGTTCTTATGCATTTTTGCCCAACACCATTTGTTTGTTCTAACATAATTAGGAATGAAAAATGTAATTACAGTGGAAATCTCCCAAACTGTTTTCAAACACTGAGATCTGAAATTATTTTGTGTGTTTAGCTGAATCAGCATACAGACCTATACATCGAGGCTGAGATCCACTCCAGGTCCCATCTTCCTGGCACATGCGAGTTGTTGATCCCACCAGCACGTAGGGGGCACTGCAGCTAAACGTGACCTCTGACTTGAAGATGAAACTACGTCCTTCTCGTCTTCCTTTGGAAGGCGTCCCAGGATCTCCACAGAACTTGGCTGAAGAGGCAGAAATGTGTATTGCTGATACTGCTACTGATCAACAACAGCAGCACAGATGTTTCTGTAACCATACAGGATACATCCAGGTGCAGTGTGAAGGATATATCCAGTTCATGTGATTACGAATGCTGAAACTGATCTGCCACCTTTTTAAAATTCAAACATCTGTCTCTTTTCTGCCACATAACACAGAAGGAAGACTGCATGCATAAAGTCAACTGAAAGCACTGTTCAGCTGAGTCTTCAGTATTATATTCACAACTAATAAGCTATGTGGGCTTCTTCTGTACCCACACATGATCAGACCACAAGTGCCGACACTGGTTTTCATCGCTGCTGTGAGCTTTGCTGTTTTTGATAGGCTTTTTATTACATCCTATTTATTCGAGTTCCCGCCTGTAAAAATGATTGTCTCTCTATATGATCCAGAAAGTCTTCAAGGACTGAATTATTCAAATTGCATTGACATTATGCTTGTTGCACAAAGTCTTTTGCCCATTTTTTATTGCGTGTGGGCAGATGCATTGACATCCTTGTCTCGGCATGAATTACTCTGTCTCTCTTTTTTTTTTTTTTTTTTTTTCAACCCTCACT
>VUQS01011337.1:56087-83290 GCA_015108495.1 Heterochromis multidens
AAACACTTGAACAAACATCTGCAAATTGGAATCAAGCCTTATTCAAGTCTTTCAACTGTGGCAACATCAGTTGATTAGTTGATTAGTTTATATCTAAAATAGATGCATGCTTTCTATGTATAGCTCCCTGACAGAGTAGGCTTTAATTCTCTTCATCTTATATTCACAGTTCAGAAATCAAAAAGTTACAACTATTATTCAAGTTTTGACATGAGAGCGTTATGTTAACAGAAGGTAGGCACATGATGGACAACTTCCTTGCCTCGTTAGCTAAAGATTTTATTCTCTACACAATGAATTACAGTAAATGTGGAGCAAGCCACTGTGGGATATTCACACATCCTCTCAAAGGTGGAACTGTCTTTTGTTCTCAGTTGGCAGCAGATCCAAAATAATTCCCATATGGACATTTTGCAGCAGTATATACAGTAAATATGAAGTATGTTATAATCGCAACAATATTTAGGGCATGTTAAATAGAGAGTAAAAACAAGAGCAAAATCCTACCCATGCTGCAATCTGTTTTTTAATGTTTTGTTTGTTAATGTAATTTTGTTTCTCAAGTTCTCAAGGAGAAACAGGTTCACTTAAAACTGTTTTCCTTTGAAGTTAATGAATCAGTAAAGAGTGCCTTCAGTTTGGGATTTCCATGTTGTTGCACTGGAGCTTTAGGGAAAAAAAGGGCACTTCATTCTGAATTATCTCACTAAAATGCCCAGCTGGAGGCTGTAAAGTGGAAAGTAGGTTTGTGTGTGTATTTCAGCGATCTTACAGTATATCTGTGTGAAAGAAACAAAAAGGGGGGGGAAAGGGAACGATAGAAAATGTACGAGTGCACGTGTGCAAGTAGGCAATTTACACAGATTAGAGGAGTAGGTCTTCTAATCCTGTAAGCACTGCATCTGAAATTACTTGCTTTAAAAAAAGCAGAGAGTGTCCCCATTTTCCTAAGTAGTTCTAAGCAGCATTAGTGCCTCTTAGCTGAACATGCCAAACCTGGGATTCAAACTGAATCCTTGCCGGGCAAGGCTTAGGATGCGTCATCACACACAAATGCTGTGGCTAAAACTGATGCTCATACACTAAGTGCAAATTTTTGCCCAGGCTTGGCACATGCAAAACCTCTTTGTCTCTTTTAGTCTCAATTTTTCTCCTCCTGGCTTTCCTATCACTTTTCCCCCCTTCCTGGAATACTAACTCAGTTTCCTGTGGCACAATCAACCAAAATCTATGACAAGATGACAGATGCCAGGCGTGACAATTTCAAACGGCTCACCTTGCGTGAACTGCAAGCACCTTCAACTTAAACCCAGTCGTGCAAACTAAACAACAAAAAACCTGTACTAAAATAGGCATTGTTTTTAGTTTCACATGAAAGAAAAGAAAACAGATATTTTCCCAGTCCTTTTCTGAGACGTCCCACTGTGTAGGCTGTCAGGGAGAGTGATGATAAAAAAAACCCCTATGATTACCAGTGTGCTTTTCTATTGCTTGTCCTAGATAGTCTTAGAAAGAGACCAAAGGAGAGGAAGAGCACAGCGACAAGTGGAAAACAAAGCTTGAAACCTCTGTACTCCTCCTTTATACCCCATCCACACTGAGGAATGGAAAATTAATGTTCAGCACCCACTTAGTAATCAAAGTCCTCTCTCTTGCCTTTCTTTTATTCATTTATCCCATGAGAGAAATAAGTGCTATCGAAGAAGCGAAGGAAGTGGAGAGACAGAGCAGAGGCAGGAGGGACCTTGTGGCTCACTGACTAATGCATACAGGTCAGTGGGAGCTGACAGCATTCAGGCAGTGGCAGCGGTGGGAGAAAACGTGAGTGTGTGTAAGCATCTGTGTCTATGTATGCATGAGAGAGACTTCTGTAATTGAATGCCCCCATGTGATTGTATTCAGGCACAGCGGTGTGTGAGCGAGTGTGATGAGGAGGCCTAAGCTCTAGGGTTTTGCTCCTTTCCACACCACCCCCATTAAGCGTAGCAGGATCGGGGGCCGAGTGCCTGAGCGGTTGCGGTAGCTGTCAAGGATTAGAGCTCAGAGGTTAGGAATGTCACACACTTTTAATACACACACATGGGGGTAGATGCTTGCACATATACACCCATGCTCTCTCTTTCTCTCTCTCTCCCAGTTTAAACAGCTGTGGGACCATCAATTCAACCAGCAGCTTCAGCATACAATACCACAGAACATGGCATTTTAATACTGAATAGCACTAATAAAATATAGCATTCACTGTCAGACTGAATTTTGTAATTCTGTAATCTTCAAGACAAGGTTGAGAAGATTAGTAGGGCAAGAAGTATCTTGGTTTAAACGGCTCCCAATGAGCTCAAAAAAAAAAAAAGTTATATATGAGTTACACCTACAAAAAAACCCAAAACAGCCATTACACAAGAAGCAAAAATGATCAGGCTCTGTGTTTTTGCCTAATGCTGACTCCTTTTCTAAGAATCTGTGTGTTTCTAATTTTCTTTAACACTCAGCAGGTTCTTATGTTTGAAAGTGGCAGCCTCTCACAACCTGCCTATTTTATCACATTTCATTTGTCCTTTCGTGTATCTCAAGAGGCTTGCTTCGCTGCAACTGAGACAGCAGCCTGGGAACAGTTCCTTAGCAACAATGAGCCACCATTAGCCTTGTGGGCTCTTCCCCTTCCTGGTGTACTTTTGAACTGTTCGCTGCACAAGTTAATCTTCCCTGCAATACTTACTTTTGGGTGTCAAGCGCAGAAATGCTAATCTATGCCTCCACTCAGGCGTCATAAATCACACAGTGATGTATCGCTGATGGGCCTACAACAGCTAAGTCCTCTTGCTGGATTTTCTAACTTTGATGTTAATCATAGAGTAGAATGGGCACAAACTTCAGGGAGAGGACGCCAATGATTAACTGTTGGGGTACAATTAGAGGTATCCTTGTGGTGATGGAGAGGACTTATTAGCCATCCATCACCAGGTGTCAGCACTTTTAGCATTGGCTCTTTGCATTCACAGGTGGATCTCTAGATGGAGAGGGGGGTGAAATCACTGTGTCCTACATCAAGAGCACCAAAAATTAGTTACAAAGAGAAATATGTAGTTTTTTTTTTTCTTTAATTCCAGCTGAGCAATGTGGCCATATGTAGGGAGGCATAAAATATATAGCAATATTTTTGCAATAAATGGATGATATCTTGAAAAACACATTAAAAATGGCTTATTTTCTATGTGTGTACTTGTGGGTGTGTGCATTTCAAATATATGCACCTTATTATGCAAATAGGTGCACGTCTTTCAGTGTCATTGCCATTTGCATTATCAGTGTGCTTAAGTGAAGAGTATATGGCAGTATCTGACTACACAGGAAGCCTTGTGTCACCTTTCTTGCTAATCTCATTAGATCTCTGGATGTAAGCATATACTTTAGATTGTGCATGACAGCGTGCTAGCATGCCAAGGTTGTTATAATGCTGTCTGATGGTTATCAAGGTTGACCGTCCACTGCAGCAAGTGTTTGATACAGTGTAGGAGAAAAGTGTATCTGTGGGAGGTACTTACCTTGACATGCTGGCATGGTTCCACTCCATGTCCCATTGCTGGTGCAGGTCCTGGTGACAGTGTTGTCCCCCCCTACCATCACATACCCCAGTTGGCACATGAACGTCACATTCTGGCCCACTGTGGTGTCATCACCAAATCTGAGTCCATTTGCTGGGATACCAGGATCGCTACAGGTGATCACTGCCATTGGTAGTCAAATATAAGAACTGCATCAGAAATCATCTTAAATGAACTTTGACATGGAACATATTGTATATTAAGAATAAAACATTTAGTGTCTATTAGTATTTTCTACAGCGTCAGATGTACCTAACCCTTATATCTACAAATGCCAGAGAAAGAGAAGGGCTACCAAGTGAGAACAAGGGAGGGCCTGCTTTTCCCTCAAGATTTTCTATTTTTAGCCTTCTCTCGTAGCACCACTGGTTGTTTTCCTAATCTTGCATTGTTTATTTGTGCCACTGGGACATCACTATACATTTTCTTTGTTCAGATGCTATAGGGAAAAAAAAGGGTACAGCTTCATGGTTTGCATTAATCGTTTCAGGTTCAAAAATGATGCAGTACTCATACTAAATTTTTATCAAATGAATGAAATATCTGTGACAGTTACAGCTGTGCATAATGATCAGAGTCAATGGGGGCAACTGCACCTCGACCCATAATTTTTACCTAATACAGTGACAATTTGCAGATCTGCACAACAAAAAAAAAAACCCTTAACATTGTATGTTTGCCACCAACTTGTCTGTAATTATATGTTCGTGACTGGTAAATGTTAATTGCTTCTGAGTATTCTTTCACTCGTACGAATCAAATAGTTCTGTGCAGTTGTGAATTGCCAGAAGCAAGGCTGGTTCAACTTAAGTATGACTGATCAGGGTATTGCCTTTTACGTGATTTGGCAGGTCTATAATGAGCTGTTGGACATGAGAGAGTGGCAATTTGTTCACCACTGAGGCACATTTATCTGTAAAAAATTACTGGAGAAACTAGCTTGGCTGCAGTTTTACAGATACTTAAAAGTACTTTTCTTCTATGTGGTGTGTATTTCAGATGGTCTTTGTAACCAAAGACACTACCAGTGTAGCCTCTGGATCTGACTAGAGAAGCCAATACACAAGTGCTTTAAATCTACATTCTTTCTAATAGCGAGCAGGGGGTGACTTATCTGGATGGAAAAAGAAGTCTGACTGCAGAGAAGCCCAAAGGAAAATGACACTACTGCTCTCTTGAACTATGACCTCAGAAAACACTTTCCTGATCTGTTTTTGGTCATAACTGCCTTAAGTCACACTTAATACAATATAACATTCATTTTGTAAAATATTGTCCCCTTTACAGTCAAAAATGAGGTTAAAGCAGGGTAAGTATTTGGACTGGCCAACGTTGTGACTGACAAGTTGTGTGCCATTTCCCTGGATTTCTCGATCCAGCCCTTTGCTTGTTACATTCAGTTACAAAATACCACGATGGTGACAGTCAAAATGATCACTTTTGGGCTTCAAGAGGCCATTTCACAAACCAATAGGTGACTACATCCACCATTTATGTGCAGCCTGCGTTTGTAATAAAAGTGCTTACTTTGACTTTTCAGAAATCTCTGATAGAGCCAGTTTGTTTCATTACAATGCTTAAGTTCTTAAAAAGAAAGCTTCATTATGAGATTAATGAACACAAACACACACACAAAATTCCAGGGTTGTGTTGGATTTCTAAAATCCAGCTCATATATCCTGAATGGGAGCTGAGAGCAGGATACATGGACATAAGGTTTTTGATGCACTCAGGTTTTAGTCTAAATGTAAATGTTTTGTAATTGAAAGCAACATATAAGCAATTTCTCAAATGACATATAAAAGGCCACACGACAAATAGAGTGGATGGAAAGTTTGTTGTTATAATTTTTTTTTATATGGACTACATAATGTGATCAAAGTAACAATGATATAAAGCAACACTTTTAGATGCTAAGTAACACATTATTTGTCTGCCTCGTAAGTATGTTAAGAATTAAAATAACTAAAAATAATTTCTAAGCCATCAGACACAATGTTATGTGAAAATAAGGAATAACTACAGTGCCAGTTGGCTGTGCCCATGACATAAAAATAAGTGACACCTACATTGTCATAATAATACTAACAGTAATCATTGTGTTTTACTTGCACTTCACAATTCTACAATACACCACTGTGGTTATATAATTTGTTGAAATCATCAGAGGAACTGATAAAAATAATAATAATAATGTATTTTGTACAGTCTCTTCTTTTCATATTCCTACTCTTGGCTTCTTCTCATGGCAGTTTCTCCAAAGTAAACAGATGGCTGAGTGTTGGCCCAGTACATTGTCAGGTCTTAACCCAGTGCTATCGCTGATGAAATTATAGTTGCCAGCCTTTATTTGATTGCTTTTTCATAGCCCTCGTTTCATCTCGGAGGCTCTAATTTGTGCATACTTATTACAAAATCTTTCCTGACTTGTTCACCTTAATGTAAGAAGTCAGTTTGATGCATATGGCTGTCACTGCTAACGCCTCCTCCCTTAAATTAATTTCTGTTTGTTTATTTTCAGTTTGTGCCAAGGAATTCAACACTTGGAGATGTTTTTCATTGCCGGGTAAAACTAACTTTGTATACTGACAGAGCACATGGGAAAAGCTGGGTTCTTCATTTTGTGAGTAACTGGGATTTTAAATTGATGACACTACGTGATGAATCTAGTCCCGTCTATTTTTTAAATTAACACAAAACAACAACACTAACACGGACACAACATAAAACCGCACCCTTTTATGCTTGTTTGGCATGTAAGGCCATTTATTCTGTGCCTTTTCTGCTGAAGTGAAGCAATGCTATACTGCATCCTTCTTATAGGTTCCTGCCCCAAATATCATAATCTGACAAAGAATAAAATGCAGTGGAGCTGGTGCTGATGTATTTGATGTTTGATGCACAGTTGTCATAATATGCCTCACCCAAAGTGGTTCTGTGGCTCTGCACACAGTAACTTATTATACTTATTACCAGTTTCTGGTCTAAGTCAGATAACGTACACCATCTTTCTAATCCCAAGACTTTAGCCCTATGAGTTTTGAGTACTCATGTAATAATGTAGTAATGACAAGTTTCTTTCTGGTGCTATGAAAGATAACATCTGGGACTCACCAAAGCACCAAAGCAGGGTTGATTCTCTGCTTATATTGACTGTCTGGACATAAATTTGCCTGTGAGATATTTGACAGGAAATGTGAAAACACTGACCTTCTGATAGGCCTAGAGGAAAAGTTTAGTATTTACCAGTAAGTAATATTTATATTCCGATCACAATGAATGTCAAATACTGTCAAAGAAATTATTAGTTTGTGGAGTTCGTTATGTCAGATTGAATTTGGTACACAGCATGCAAAAAGCCAGCCAAAGACGCAGACTAAGAATCCCAACCACGCACAAAAACAGTCAAGCAAAGCCATGATCAAGAACAACTGCACTATGTCCAAAAAACGTAACAGTTTCTGATGCATAAGCTGCAAATAAACAATGCACTATTTTGCCCCAAATCCTTATTCAGCAAACCTCTTGGCTGTGAGGGAAAAACTCCCACTCAGCACAGCCACACGTGTCTAGGCTAGCCAGCCAGAGAAACCTGACCCCAGTGATGCTGGCGACTTCTCTGTCTTTAGCCTGTGGCAATAATGCTGTGTGAATTGTGATCAATTAATGGTTTATTATTAGAAGTTTAATCATTTATGAATGTGCTACAAATGAGTATTTGTCTATTTGGATTGTTACTAGAGCACAATAATTCAAAGAACAGACACAGTTGGACATCTTCAAGTTAAAAAGTTATAGAAAATAAACAAAGAAATTAAATCTGTTTCTTTTTTGCATGTTAATCTACAAATTTTGCAATTTTAGGAAAGATGAAAATTTTGGACTTCAGCCTGGTTTTCACATGCTGCGTCACATGTGTTTAAGGTTTGAACTGTAGCAGCTAGGCTTCTTTATCTCTACTAGGATTATGTACAGTATACAGTATGTGAATGTTCACTGCATATTTTGAGTTGCCACACTTTACATGAACAGTTCATTTTGAGCCACCAAAAGTACACATTATCTTGAATTAAGCATGGCGTATCTCTTCAAACCCATGTCAAAAGAAGCTGGCATAAATAAAAGACAGCACATAAAAATTTTAGTTGGTGTCAAGTGACCATCTTGTGAGGAGGTGGAAAAGTCATCTTTCTAGGAGAGAGAAACGCAGAAGAAGAAGGAGAAAAAAAAATGTGTGTACATAAATGTAAATGTTTAAATATGCCTGTCTATCTATAGGAAGTGAAAAATCAAGTCAGTCAAGCACAGTGCAGAACAGCTGCAGGCTACTGACTTCAACAATTTAACTTAACTATGCAGCTTCTTCTTTCAGTACACTTATTTGCTCCTAAGAAAACAAACTGCTGTGAGAAATTATGTCAATAAGCTGCTTCCAGTAAATCTTCATTAAACTTTTCTTCTTGCTTCTTGAAATTTCAATATTCTTTTCTCTGCTGTGACGTATTTTAGAAATATACTCATATACTATGAGGAGGATGCTAGAGATAGGGTGAGATGGAGGCAGATGAGCCACTGTGGTGACCCCTAAAGGGAGGAGCAATAAGAGCAAGAAGAAGAGCAAGAAGAAGAAGAAACTTCTGATGCTATATCACTGATTTCTTTTTCTAAACCAATGGGAGTCTACCAATTACTTATTATATTTTAGCTATCTAGGATAAAAGAACTCCAATTTGAAGAAACAGATCACTTCAGAAATGCTTTCATGTAATCCCTCTGCATCACTAGGGGAATCCAATACTACACCTAAACTAACAGAGAAACACACTGACAAGAGAAGTGAAAATATGATGATAGTAGAGAAATCAACTGAATTACAGTGTATTTAAAGGCAAATATTCTCACTTAAAAAAAAAAAAAGATCAGTGTTCACCATTTATTTGACAAAGTGCTTTATGGCTTTAGTTCACATTTCACTGAGCAACTCTCTTTTCTTAATACACTTCATCTCATTTGCTAATTTCTGAACATGCTCTATAAATTTCATGTATCACCCACTAGGAGTTTCTGGGGAAAAAAAAAAGATAAAGTTCAAACTTTTCTCTCTCCCCTTGAGAATGTTGTGTGACTTTGATCTGGTAACCTACATGATCGATTACCCATGAACCGTGAAAATGATTGCCTCCTTAATGAAGGCACAGTGAGCCAATCCTGGCATCCTAAGTGTTGATGTCCCTGAATTGACCACTAAACTTTAATGTGAAGTGATAGTACAAAGGAGAACACGTTTTGGGGATGAACAGGCTCCAAAGTGGGGAAAAAGAGCCAACAAACCTACTCTGCCTTACTGCATGTTTGATCATTATTATTCAAACCAATTTTTTTCAGTCGTTTGCTCTCTTCGCTCCTTCCCTGTGCATATCTCTCCAGAGACCCATTTCAATCCAGAATTGAAAATTATGCCCATACCATTTATCTTTTTCTTGTCATTCAATAACAAGCAAAAAGAGTAAGGAAGTGAGAATATGGGGATTTCAGAGAGAAGAACAATGTGTAATTTTGTTTCAAAGTCATCCTGGTACAAACTGAATATAGATTGGAATACTTCTTAATTACTGTGAGGCTCATTTGCCATGATCCAGACAATAAAAACTGCCTGACATTTTTGATGCTTCACAGGAAGAAAAGCCTCACAGAGATTTATGTCTTATTTGAAATCGTATATTTCAGCAACACTGTTGATCATTCAGAGCACATGCTTTCAGATGAAAGAGAGAGCAACATCACATTCAGTGTCCATCGTGTTTAATTTGATCGCGCATTACACAAAGCATGAGAATGGCTGCTGATTCAATCTGCTACACTAACAGTACAGTTATTGTGCATTATTGTGCTGCTCATTCGCTACCACGTTCAATTTGTGTGTACCCATCACACCCAGAGGAGTGCCTAATCGTTCTTGTCCTATTTTCTAACTTTTTCTTTGTGTGTGTGTGTGTGTGTGTTTTATTTCCTGAGTAACAAATTCTTTGACTGCCAGTGCAGACATAAGTGTGACTGAACTAAATGTGATTAACCAAGCGACACTGAAATTCACTCCAATGTGTCCTCTCTGTTCACCATACTGACATAATTTGGACTATGCCTGACCACATCTTATTAATCAGACACTGATCACGACATAGTTCCCTTTGACAGTGACTACTCAAAGAGCTGCTCTTCTTTTCATTTTATAACATGAACGCTGTGCAGCGGAACGGCCTTTTAAGTAAATTCCCCACGACCAGGAGACACAACTACATCCTCGTTTCATGCTTCTGTGCGTGCACAACTCACTTGTGCAGTTTGGAGCTGTGCCAGACCATGTACCATTCGCCAGACACTGGCGTGTAGGCGAACCAGTGAGGAAATATCCTTCCATGCATGAATACACGATCGAGTGGGAGAAGGTTGTGCCATCCAAACGGGAAATACGACCATGAGCAGGGGTACCTGGATTCCTGCACCGTACCGCTGCAATATAGGGGAGAAAAGACAGGATGTGAAGGTCAGAGGTGTAAAATAGTAATGGATTTTCTATTTTCCATATCAGTGGGTTAGAAGCCCCCAAGGTGGCTTCAGGATGACTTCTGAAGGTCTCAAGGGGATTAAATGGCTGTGAAAAGACATATTCACCCATATTATGTAAATATAAATATTTATTTATGGAATAATTGCTGTTTTGCCTTTGACCTGCTGTATATTTGCAGTTTCTTGACTTGTGTCTGATTAACTCTCAGGTGGAACAGTCTGCAAAGGGCAGACTGAAATCCTCAGCTTGGGTTCCTCATTATTTTTTTTAGAGAAGCTGTGAAACAATCAGTAAAGAACAACTAATCTATACAGCTTTATTAAGAGAGGCTAATGAGCAGAACTGATGCAGTGGTACACAAAACCTTATCGCAGTATTGATGAGTCATCAGTAAATAAAGTGCAGTTTGTGTATTGTCCCACAGTACATCTATGGTGATGGCAGTGCTGTCTAAAATCAGGGGGTAATGTGAACATTTACAGCTAAGAACCCAGGGCTCAGTTATAATGATAATAAAGTTAAAATGTGGCCGTGCAATCCGAAGGGAGGAAAAAATATCCATGTGGAAGAAAAAAACTGGGGATTGGGCTTTTTTCTTTTTTTACACTCAGGAATCCCTTTCAGTGTTTTCAAAATCTGCCAGCTAATTTTTTTCCACTGAAGAGTGGAGAGGACAGTTTGTTTCATGTGTTTTTCTTCTGCTCCAAATCATGTCTAATTGCAAAAGTGATCTGCTCTCTCAATCACCTAATTGCCTGGAAAATGTGAAATAGTGATTCTAGTAGGAGACAGACGTGTTGTAAGTGTGGTGGTGATTTCTCAATTAACATGTGTGCATACGCAGAAACTCATCGAGGTGCAAACGCATCACTCAGCCACATACCAACATACCAACTGCCAGCATACTCACTGTTTTGCAAATGCAGACACACACACACACACACACGCATACGCACATACATACACACACACACACACACACACACACAGCGTATGCATGTGTTCTTGTGTGCATTTACCAAAAATAAAGTTTAATAGCCTTTTTACTCACCTCTTTTTTAATAATTCAAGATCAACATGATGACAGACACACAAACCAGACCCTGATGGCATTGTGAGATGTATATCATGTTGAATATCCACACTGACTGTTTTGCGGAGACTGTAAGGGGTTGTGGATAATGGATGGATGGGCTTTAACATGAGACAGGGCTTTAGATCACAAGCAGACAGCACAGAAACTCATTCAGGCTCCAGTGAATTCCTGCCCCCTCCTTCCTGAGGTGAAGGGATGGTTAAAATAATCTTTAAATCAGGAGTTCAGCTGGGAGATGGACAGATAAAAAGCTAGTGGAAGAGAGATGCTTGGTAATAAAGAGAGGAGGAGAAGGCTGAACCAAAGTGAGGGAATGAGAGAGAAGGGGGTTCGATGGCAGATAGGGATGGAAAGATGGCTAGACAACAAGATTAAGACAGCAGGAGCAGGAGAAGGGGCCGGCGTTGGGGAAATGAAAGCTAGAGAAAAGGGAAAAATAAGGAAAGAAACATGGAAGATCGAATAAAAGGTAGAGTAGTTCAGAGGACCTGTGCATTTGCTGATTATATTAAAAATGACACTGGCACTCTTCCAAGCTGGTGGACAGTAAGCAGAGGAGAGGAAAAGCAGTCAAACATTTGCATCAATATCCGGTTGACCCCTAGGGCTAATTTATGCAAGATGTAGAGCTGGCATTCTGTGAACTAATATCTTCAAAATCCACAATGATTCATTTATCACAATCCAAAAGGAACTTGGCTTTAGGTGTCTAGAATTAATGAATTTTTTCGGCTGCAATCTGGAAGCTAGTCACAGCACCATGTGCTGGCAGAAAATACCAGACTGCAGCAGAGAGCTATTTATCCATCTGGTGCAGTACTGCGTTTGTGAGCTTTTGCAATCATTTGTGTATGTGCTAAAATGCAGCCAATATGTTGCATACATTGTGTGTTTAAGCAAAGGCCAGGTCCTGTTTGAAATTGTAGATACCACAGCTGATGCTGATTCTTTGTTTCACACCTACAAATACTTGTTTGAATAATGGATTTTGAAGAGCATACAAAGTAAAACTTATTCTTCAATGTTTTTTGTCTTTGTCTTACAGCAATACAGTATTATACTTTTAAAAATTCTGAAAGACTTCTGAAGCCTGAGATTTTCTAACTTTAAGTTTCAAGTCTTCCCTTAAAACACTAGAGACCTTCTCATAATTCAATTTTAAATTGTATGTCCAAGGGTTATTTCACAGGTTTTCTGGTAAAAATGTGTCATCTTCAAGCCCATCCCAAACTCACCCATGACATGAGAGTTGTATTGTAAGATTTTAGACTCTCTCCAAAGAGACAAGGTGTTATGTAATAGTTTTCATCAGCTAATTAGTGCCTCCTGCAACAACATAAAGAAGAGGTTCAAGAACTTTTCCTAGATACAATATAAACCAAATGAGGTTTAAAACAGATAAAACCTGATCACTGAAAAATGCCCTTCATACCTGATATCTGTTAATATTCAGGGCTGCATGCACATTTCTATCAGAAATGATCGGGATTCAATACCTTGCAGCGCTCTGTGTATCTGTAGGAGCTTAAATGTGTGCCTTTGTGTAAAGAAAAATTTGTGTGTTAGCTCTCTGTATGACACCAGTGTGTTTCATACATAATATCAAAGAGATATTTTAAAGGTTTCTCTTACATTTGCAGAATGGCTGTTTGCCAGACCAGGTCCCATTGGGGAAGCAGATCCTCTCTGCTGAGCCATACAGTGTATGTCCCACTGCGCAGGTGAAGCGCACTTTGCTGCGCACTTTGAAGTTCCCTGCCTCCCTGTTGGCATGGGCAGGTGTGCCTGGATCCCCACAGGTGCCCGTCGAGTCGCCTGCAATGGGAGATAACCAGACATCGAGCAATGAAAACAAGACAGTGAAGATGCCATCCACCTTACGGTCTGTGTGTATGTTCACAGATGGATCCTTTTAAGTTTGTACGGCAGTGAATTACAAAATGTTCCTGTCTGCCAGACAGAAGACAATACAGAGAGGGCTTAGACTCAAACTAGATAACTTGTGAGTCTTCCAGGAAACAGTCGTAAAACATACAATGCACCGATGAGCAGTTGTCACCATGCCAGCAGCCTGGAGGACCAATACTTCTCACAGTTTTGACACCAGGCGCTTTCTGTCCATAAAGTCAGCAGGGCCAGCATTAAAAGGCAACCAGCTGTGGCTATGAGAAATGATGAATACAGTTTGACCTCTAGAGATAAATGCTTTTTCATTATCTTGAATTATACCTTCTGTCTTTTGTTCTGTGGAGGAACATACAGTACTTTCAGTGTCACCACCTTCCACCACCTACCATGCATGTCTGTGAATTAAATCATATAAAAATTTGCTGTCTCTCTTGTTAATTCCCTTTATGTTTCCATTAGTCTTGTCTCTGTTGGGTGAAAGAAATAGGACGTGTTCTCTTTCTAAGCCATAGGAAATGAGAGAGAGATGACAGGTATGGAATCAGGGCAGTGCCATCACTGCTGAAGATTTTATGTTCAGATGAACAGCAAGCCTAGCTGAGCGGTGTGTTTGTCAGGATGGAGTCTTTGGGGTGGGGTAGTTTTGTATTCACTAGGGACATCCATCAGAGCAAAGGAAAGAAGCACATAACACTAACCACCACTTCCATTGTTGCTGCTGCTTCATTCTCTCATAGAAAGGAGTTGAAGATAGAAAAGTGGCAAATGTTTGGCTTCTGAGGAGTATTAGAAACAGAGGGATACAGACATATAGAAATACAGATATTCAAATTGACAGAAGGATAGATGGACGGCTAGATGGTCTCTGTGATGGATTTATACTTTATTGGCTTTAAGATCCTGTTCCTTGAGCTGTGCACACACCCTGTGCATCACTGCTGCTTGATGGCAGCTGTTCTCCGTTTACAGAGCAGCAAACAGCTGCAGTAATACTGGACTTGTTGACAAAGCCTTGCTGCACAAACACAAAGCTCATATCTTCTACACACATCCCACTGCTCAAATGTGCACAAACTGCATTTGTCAGGTCAAGGGCTCACAGCTGGAGAAGATAAGTTTGTGTTTGGCCGTGTTTGGCAATGAATGCGTATGTGATTCCATATATATGTGAAGGAGCATACAAGTGATGTGAGTGTTTATGCATGTACTTGGTCTCATCTCTGCGTGCAAGTACAGAGTATGCATACATATTGCCTGTGTGCGCATGTCAATTTAGTGCATATATATGTGTGTCTGTGTGTGTGTGTATATGGCTCACAGCAGCTGTCGGTACTTCATTAGTCTCCTCTGGTTAGGTGAGGCAGGCCGACTCGGCATGCACTGTGACAGCTATAATCTCACTAATTGGGATGGTGGTGGATTTGGTTTGAATCAGAGTTAATGTCCGTTCACCAGGCTGCCTTTGTGGGGAAATAATAAGGCCTTCAACTCAGCCATGCAACAGACTAGGACAAAAGGGGAATGGCTTGGCAAGAGGTTTTAAGACCTATCTTACTAATTAACAAGTGAGGGCAGATGAGAGAAAGGATAGATGCATAGATGGATGCATGGATGAGAACTGCTGCTGATGCTGGGCTGGACTTCTGAGGAATTCATAGTCCAACTTATTCTGTTGCTACTGGTGATGAATACTCTCTGAGAATGATAATTGGCATTTTCATAGCACAGATAAAGCTACCTCTAGACAATGTAACAACCTTTTTGTAAATAAACATTGAAAAGAAACAAAACAGGAGCTTAGACTAAAGGACAAGACATTATACGGGGAATTATTAATTAAAAAAAAAAAGAAAAGAGAGAAACATTTAAACACAGATTATTTTCTGGATAGCTCATTTATCTTTTTAACATTGTTGTAGTAATTTAGTCAATTCTTTAAGCTGATGTGCCAGAAAAAACTAGGTGCTAAAGTGTACACTTGCACTGATTTAAAACTCTGCAGGCGCTTGCTGCTTCATAACTTTAGTTCCGGTAGGCAACAACTGAGCTCCAGCTGTGTTGTGATTCTCGTTTCTGCTACAGCTGTAACAGATGTTTACTGCCAGGTCTAAATTCATCAAGCCTCCTAATGATGAGCTAGTGATCTACAATGGTTCATTCTTTCCATTATAAGCTGCAGTTTTCATAGTTAATTAGGAGCTCTGCTGCAGTGATGTATAATACTGTGTGGCAACATGATGAAATGATGCATTCACATTCTTTATCAAAATAACCTGAATTCTGAATGTCACAGTTTCCTGTTCAAGTCTGTATTTAGATACTGCACCTATAACTTACAGTTCTGGTTGACAGTTTACATGCATTCATCAGGGATATGAAGGTTTTGTCTGTTCTTTTTCTGGGTCTGAGTGATTGCACAACATACGTCTTTCAGAGTTAAAACAAAACACCAGCATTCTATCAAAATGTATACATAAGGTTTAAAAGTATACACACACCCACTTTGATTATTAATTCAATGGGTCTGAAAGTTTCAAAATGTCTTGAAACTTATCAAGGCTAAGGCCTCTTAGCTTTGTGCTAGTGATCATGTAAAATGTGCCCAAGGAATATCCAAGGAGCTCAGTGCAGACCTGAGATGAGCATTGCACATTTACACAAGTCAGGAATGTCCCTTGCAGCCACTTCTATACAACCGTATATTCCAACATAATCAGTTCAAACAATTGTACAAGATATGTATAAGTGTAACTGCTTTGCCAAGGTCTGAAAAAGACTGACACAGCATAGTGGTACAGTGGTTAGCACAGTTTCTTTACAGCAAGAAGGTTCCTGCAACCTGTCCAGGGTATAACCTCTAGCCCTATGACAGCTGGTATAGGCTCCAGCACCCCTGTGACACCGAATTAGATAAGTGGAAGAAAATAGACGGGTCTGAAAGTTCCAAAATGTCTTGAAACTTATCAAGGCTTTTTGTTAGTGATCATATAAAATGTGTCTAAGGAATATCCAAGAAGCTCGGTGGAGACCTGGGCATTTCTGTGTAGCGTTTGCATGTGTGGGTGTCTTCCAGATACTCTGGCTTCCTCCCACAGTCCAAAGACATGTCAGGCTAATTGGTATTTCTAAACTGTTCATGGATGTAAGGTAGACAAAGTGCTTAAACTGTATAGAATAAAGCACTGTATGAATGTTGCTAAAGGGTGGCTTGTAGTCTAAAGTGCTTTGAGTGGTCAGTAAAACTAGAATGGTACTATATAAATGTGAATATGTTTCCACACATTTAACTGAGTTTTGAAGCTGCCAGAACTTCAGTGTCACTCTTTAGTGTCAAGCGAGTTTTACATCCTCATGGACTAAGAGGTAAAATCAACACCTTTAATAGGTCTGAGCTGACCATATGGACAAAAAAAAAAGCCTTCAGGTGGAAAGTTCATATCTTTAAATGAGAAATAGATTGAGTTGCCTGGCCACAGTAACCACAGTTCTCTAAGGAGGCATATAGGTGAGGCATTCAACCCCAAGAACACTGTACCACCTAGGAGGTAGAAGAGTCATGCCCTTCAGCTGTTGTGCTTCCAGTGGAACTGGTACAGTGCTGTGCAAAAGTTTTTAGCCCTTTCTCTTTTCTTTATATTTTGCTTCCAAGCAGCCAGACTTTCTTGTATTTTTTAAAGTGGTCTTGAGCAATAATACTCCAGACTTTCTGAACATCTTTCAAAGTTTTTCTTTGGACATTGGCTGCTTTTTCACTCATTTTCAGTCTAGTCCTTGTACCTGACCATTATCAGAGGAATGTTTTCTTTTGTTTTTAAGCTACTTACTGTGACATTGACCAATAAATGATAGCATAAAAAAGGCCCCTAACGCAAGGGATGAAGAACAGATAACTTAGCAAATAATCAATTTTAAATTGTATGCTTAGGCACTTTTTGACTAGCAGCCTGTTGCAAAGAGACATAATTTGTTCCCATTTGTTTAGATGAATTTATTATAATTGCCAAAAATAATACAGGAATAACAGAACAATGTCACCATCAAAACTACAAGGAAGCTTGGCTAAGAGAGTTCAGGCTGTATTGAAGAATAAAGGTGGTCATACCAAATATTGACTTTCAAGCTTGTTAGAACTGATTTGGCCTTATAAACTGTATTGCCATGCATGTTTGCACATGTTTCAATAAATTGCTGCACCTATTACCCATTTTCATTACAAAATATAAAGAAATGAAGGGGATCAAGACTTTTGCACAGTACTGTACATTGAACAGAGTGGATAGAATAATGAAGGAGGAAGACTACTGCTTCAGCACAACCTCAAACCATCAGGGCAGATGCAGGTTAACATTAAGTTTTTGGATAAGCTTTGCCAAAGACCTGAACTCAGTTCTATAAAACAAAAGTGTGAGCTGTTCTGGAAAGAGCTCTATGTCAGGAAACGAACAAATTTTAATTCAGTTGTGATGACCTGCCTACTCTTCTTGCTCTGTCCTTCCTCTCTCTGGCTTTGTGTAGGAGGCAGGGTGCGAGGTGGGTTTTGAGAGGAAGAACACCTGTTGCCACTGAACAAATTGTGTTAAAGGCCTTGGTGCTAACATGCTCTCCAGTTTGTCTTTCTCTTCTCCCAAGCGGGCAAGCATGCTGGGGAGAAGAGAGAGACGAACGGGTTGGATGTTTGAATAGTGGTCAACCAGACTTTAATTATGCAGAAACATTTGATGGCTACCAAAAGTGTGTGGTCAACGTACAAGATTTTTAAAAATAATTTTAATAAATTTGCGATGATATCAGAAAATCCAATTTTGTTTTTACTTTTAAAAGATATAGAACTGCATCCATCCATCCATCCAATTCAGGCTTGCATGAGGGCTGGAGCCTATCCCGTCTCTCATAGGGTGAAAGACAACATTGAAGATATAGAAGTATGTTATATTATTCAGCCCCAGAAAAGAAGACAGGTTCAAAGAAATCACTGAGAACCTGATATTACCTTGACAATCATGGCCATGATGAGTGTATGTAAACAGAGACATAAGAGAGACAGATGACACTCAAATGGTACCAGTGACATGAAATTAAAGTTAATTTAAATGATTCTTCAAATTGACTGCACAAATAAGTTCCCAGAGATGTTTTAAGATGTGTGACTAATGGTGACACTTGCTTCTAACAAGAAATTGATGTAATTTCTTGATCACAAAGATATTTGGTCAGAAGAAAGTGTCCCTTTAATTCCATTTTAGTTTTCAAAAAATCCTTTACTCAATTACTGTTTAGCAGCATCTGCTAGAGGAATACAAAATGTGTTTCAGTACAAAATTATTTCAACTGCATTTTGTAATCTGAGTATATAAAAGGAAAGTCCACATTATGTGCTTATATTTGTAGCTCATATTTTTCCTTTAGTTTACTGGGTTACCATGTTATTTACTTCCAATTAAATTCTCTGGTCGTTGTGACCCAGTGCTGTTGGTCTGCAGCACAAATTCCTCCAGGGATTTACTCTCTTAACAGCAAGGCACTTTGACAATATAAATAGTTATGAATAGATCCATTTTGGCTTCACTTATTTCATTTTTCATGAGTTGATGTTGATTATGTTTAGACAAGTTAAATTGAACACGATAAACCAAGACTGGCATTAAATGTTTCATTTATTTATTTAGCTAAGAATAAAGCAGTGTATAAAACTAGGTTTCCTCTGAAAAGAAAAAGGCATTTTAGGGTAGTGTTAGAGAGGGTTAGGATTAACCCTGTTTGAGCTCATGTTGGCAAAGCACAGGTCAGACTGAAAGATGGAATAAAATATATGTCATTTGTGTTAATAGCAGGATGCTGATCAAATCACCTTGTTAACAAATGCCAAACTGCTTTTAAAATCTAGGTGACAGAAGATAAAAAGAAAAAAATATAACTAGAAATATTATCTAGCTTTTTAAAATCATAAACAGTAAAACTATATGCTTTATTGGTTTCTATGGCTCTAAATTTGCACACACAAGACAATGCAGGTTCCAACAAAGAGAAGTACCTCACTATACATCTGTGCATTTTTCCCCATTTTATTTTGCAATGAAATAACTATGAAGAAAACTATGGGAGATAGATTTGAGACTCTGCTGTCATGTGTATCTGCTTTCTATCCTAGGAATCTAACTTCTGTATTGCCTCACTACTTCCCAACTGTCTGAGTAAATACAATATAGTGGAGGTAAGTAGAGAGTTCACACTCCCATTTAAAGAAGTAGAAAAAATAACTGCCATACAAGTCTGCTTACAAATATTACTTCTGGGTCAGTGAGTTGAGCAAAGAAAGTGAACATTCAGTAAAGAGAATCCACTTAAATGGTCAGGAATGCTTAAGTGTGATGGGAGGAAAGTGCTCAGGGGGGATTAGGGGGAAAGTTTGAAGTTCTACAGACATGCTATAAGCCTCTTTTTTTTTCTTTTTTTCTTTTTTTTTTACAGTTTTCAGAAAACATCAAGAGGAGAGTCAAGGGCCTAATGTACTGAACACAGTACACAAAGTTATGCAAAAAAGAAGAGACTCTACATTGAGGTTTTGTCAGGGGTGATATCTCTCACTCAATTTAAGTGTCTCAGGAGGAAGCAACATTTCCTTTTCCAAATTCTTTGGCTTAGGCGTGAAGTTACACCTCCTGATCACTGAACTGAAGAGAAACGATGAGTAAGGGCTATGTTTGGCACTAGTCTGCCTCAGTGTACTGTTTCTGGTCTTCATCAGCCAAATGCAGATATGTCCGATAAACACAAGTGCCTGTTCTAAAAGTGAAATACTGCTTTGAGTAGACGGGAAAATTGTGCACAATAATGAGCAAATGTACATTAAATCCAGTAAGAGCTCCACAGGGCCTTAATTTGTGGGCAGTAATTGGCTCACTTGGTTGATATCTGACCCAATATCCTATTAATACTAGCACACTAAGGCCTTTCAACATTATATTGTTGTGTTCATTTGAATAGTCTGGTGTGTTTCAAATATAACAGTCTTATCTCATGTTATCTAAGCCATGCAGATAGTTTTTGTTTCATTTGTCAATTTATTAAATTTCTTAAAACCTAATAAACTGAATTATGTCTGTGTTGCTCCTAGCACTTAGCAATTACATTTAGGCAGTTTAATAGCAGTCTCTACTCGAGAAACTGGAACTACTTTCTAGTATAGAAACAGTCTGTGCAATTATTCAGAGCACTGTGAACAATCTTTCTGTAAAATAAAAGATGCTGCTCCTGAATTTTGCACCACAAACAGAATTCCATTAAACTCTAAAGTATTGGGGTGAATGTAGTAATTCTAGCAATATCTCAAAGCTGGACAAATAAAACCAAAACCACCTGTATGTGTGCACAAGAGGTTAAGTGTGAAAATTGAAGAACGGGCAAAGACTAAACATACTTTACAAACCAAACTAAGAGTCCCTAATATAATAATGATTTGAAATTCTCAAGTCGAAGTAAAAAAGGCAGACTTTTATTGTTTTATTGTTTGAATGTGTCCAGGACTGCCTGTGTGTATATGCATGCCCAAATTTTTGTGCACCTGTGTACCTGAGCAGTGGGGCAGTGGACCAGTCCAGTGTCCATTCAGTTGACAGGTGAGTGATGAGTCTCCTATTAGCTGGCGGTCTCCGAGGCACGAGTAGCGCACTGTGGAGCCAAAGGTAAACTTTTCCCCACTCATCACTGCGTTCGGAGGTATACCTGGATGACCACAGTCCACTTCTGCATGATAGAGAAGGAGGAGGAGGGTAATTATTAGCATGAAAGAATGGATGGATGGATTTTTGTTGCATGCCTCAACACACATGATGAAATCACCATTCACACTGCTACTTATGCCACTGGGACACACACCTTTTTTGTTTTTTCCCTGTTGTAAGAGAAACAGCTTAATAGAAGAGGAACCATTTTGGTTGCATTATTTAGAATTTCAACAAAATATCAAAATATCCATTGAGCTCAGGTGGATGAAGCACATGCAATGTATCATTGTGACATGGCCGGACATGAATGACGCCCTGTCAAAAGCAGCAGCTAGTTCAGCAAACTTGTTTTGATTTTTAATCTATGAGGAGTTCAGAGAAGCTTGTGTTTAAAATGCAACTTGAGTAGATTAATGTGCCTTGGTGTGTAAAAGAGAAATTTATTTACTTTCTCTATTGTCATAATCGTTTTTCATCTAAAAGCGATCTGATGCACAGTCACACTGTGAATACAGAGACAGTTACAGATGTGTTTGTTCTTTGAGCTCTTTATGCTACAAGATGATCAATTTCAAAGAGATAAAGTTTAAATACCAGGTTTTAGTTTAACTTGAGTAGGTTTTCATTAAACATATAGATGTAAAGAAAGAGCTTTCTGAATACTGTCCAAAAAAGTTAAGGGGTTCAAAAGTAGTTTGAAAGATACACATTTTAATATATGTCATCAGTCACATTGTGTATTCTCTGGTGATGTTCTCCCAGGCCTTTTCTGCAGCTACCTTTTGTTGTGGTCCTCAGGAGGTAGACTGCAGATCAATCAGGGTGAGATCAGACTGACTGACTCGGACAGTCAGATACTTCTCATCTTCACCCTGAACAGCTGTGCGTATTTTTAAAGATCGTTGTTATGCTGAAAGATTACATTTTTCTGAGTTTTGAAGCATTTGGCTAAATTGAAGCAGACAGAAAGCTGCTTTACACCACGGCATTTATCCTGTTGGTTCTACCACAAATATTTATAAATGCCAGTATGTTCATTCCACTGACTGCAAGAAATTTACTTTCCTCTTTCTCTCATTTTCACAGACGTTTAGTTTTGTTTCATCAGTCCACAAAACTTTTGTTCACCAGCTCTTCCAATTTCTCTTTCCAAGTTTTTTTCCAACTACAACCTGGTATTTCTGTTTTTGAGACTTACCAGGGCTTTGTATTTCAATCTTCTGAGGCTCTGTTCATGCAGCACAAATGATTTTCTGGTTATCCAAAAGAATTGTACTCCTTGGTCTAATAGGTCCATTTTCTAGTTTTCCTATGACTACTCACTTTTCTGGATATACCCATAACTGGCAAAATAACTAAGTCTGATGCATTTTTTGCATTGTTGGCTGGGCATGATTAGCTTCTTTACTTGAATAATCACCTTTTTTCTCCCTATACTAACAAATACATCCACCTCAACAAGAATTGTAGTTCAACTCTGAGGCACGAGGTCTTCTGTGAATGAACTAATGCTGAAATGGCATACAGCTACCCAAGAAAAATTACTAACCACTTATCCACTTATTTTTGAACCCTTGCAATCAGCACACTACGCCTCTGTGGCTATCTCTCCCAAACACTTCTTTCAATATTGAAGTACTGAAATTGAGGATGAGACTTGACACTTTATTATATCATCTATTATTTTATTTTATATTTAATGAACCTAATGAGGCACAAAGCCAAACGAATAAAAATGTTAGCTGTTCAAATACTCATGGTGCAGTGTAACAGAGCGTATAAACTTGATATAAAATTCTCACTGTAGCCTAAAACCTAAAACCTGCTATATCATTTTCTCTGCTTTTTTATTATTCTTTTGACCTTTATCCTTGTTTGTAGGAGCTGTCATTTAATCAGCTTAGTCTCATAATGCAAAGTAAGTTTCTGCAATTTTGCAAAGCTAATTTTGTAACAAAGAGTCACTGATGCCTGGAGCAGTGAATAAACATTTGAGAGAGACACTCCTGTGTATCTCTTTAATTACTATTCTGTTTGATAAAATAAATGCTGTGCGTCATCTCTCTACCATGAAATGAAGTGCTTTTTGAGCCTGTGTGGAAAATGTGGAGGTTTACTTTAGATAATTTCACTAGAAATAGGTCATTACTGCTGGCAGCCTCGTACAGAAACAAAGTGCATGATGAACCAGGTGTTTGAGAGCCACATTACAACCTCAGATAACCCCTACAGTATATAGATGGTGGTTGCTGCAATTTAAGTGCTTAGTTTTGAGGGAACATTAGATATTGCCTGAACAACTGGCCCTGTGACAGTTTCTCAATTTCTCAGTTAGGCATAGTGTGCCATAACCATAAGCCACTGGGGCATCCCACATTACACAGATGCTCATAGTCATATTGTTTAGAAACTTATACCATCAAAACTCTGGAAGCAAAAGGGGACATAGACAAAGCTGGGGGGACACTGCTGAAAATAAAACTTTTCTCTATATGTTTTAGTCAGAGGCACTTTAAGTTTCACATAAAGTACAGAAGCTACTTTTGGGTGCGCCCTTATTCACAAGGGGTCGCCACAGCGGGTAACCCCGCATGTTTGATTTGGCAGGTTTTTACGCCGGATGCCCTTCCTGACGCAACCCCAAAGGGATTTGTGTAAAATACAGAAAAAGATCCTTAATTATAATTTGAATAATTAAATGACTTGCCAGTTTACTGCAAAGGTTTTATAAAAATGTGCCACTGTACCAATGCATTCTGGTAAGGGTTTGTCCCACTGGCCCACCGGCTGGCAGGTGAGCACCGAGGAGCCGAACAGGTAATATCCAGGGTTGCAATCATAGAAGACGACGCTGCCGAATGTGAAGTTACCATGCTCAATCTTACTTTCCCGGATAGAGTTGGCAGGAATACCTGGATCTGTGCAGTTAACCACTGTAAGAAAGAAAACAAAAATAGAGAAATACAGTCATGTCCCCATTCTTTCCTCAAGTAGCTTGTTCATAATGGAAGAATCCAGACAGCAGAATACTGATAGCAGTCCAATTAATTTTTATTGCTTCAAGGATATTTTAGCCAAGATAATTTCAGGCAAATCACTGTTGGAGCTGCATAGCTGAATAAATACTTGTTGAACTAAATGTTGAAAAAATGGCCTCTTGCCCTTTCCAAATACTCCTACTGCCCTGAGTGCATTCTTATTACGCCTGTTTATGGATTTAATTTATAATCTTTATTCTTTTCATCATAAGGCTGTAATATTGTAGTAATGGCTCCTGGCAAACTTTTCTTACATATCCTTTAATGATCCTTTTCAAAGATCATGTAAATAATCCTTTGATGTATTACTTTTGAAGATTGTAAGGTTTACATAAGCCAAAGTGAATATTCACTTCTTGGCAACGTCTCCATTATTGAATATGTATGATCTCTGTCCATGTGGTTGCTATGGCATCGATATGTGTATAGTCATGCCAATGCACTGCAGGAGGGGAATTATAACATACAGTCATTTTTAAAGAGACAATAATACCAAACAATTTGTATAGCTAATGCACAGTGACGGTTTTGTCATAGATAATTGTGTATTGTGTTTCTTGGTTCTTCTGCCTTTATTAGATCTACTGTGGTCACAAATGCTGTACAGTACATGTCAGCTGTATTCTAGAAAGATCTATTTTACTTTAACATGGCACTGAGTATAACGTCAACACATTATAGTTTTGTGGCAATTTGTGCCTATTTAACTCCGCCCGGTCTTATCACTCGGGATGTTTCTGGAAGGTGTGAAGTCTTTTTTTCTTTTTCTTTTGGTTGGAGCCTACTTTGCATAAACGCTGCCTCTCAGCATGTTCACTTGTGAGTTAATAATAGAACTGCTGACATGACCTAATCAGTGGCTTTTTCTGTTTACTCTACAAACATGAAGACAAGTGAACACAGACTATATTAGGCATTGTCAATAATAATATCACCTAATGTTTCCTCGTGAAAAAAAAAGCACTGTCACAAATTCACAAGCATCTATTTTAGAGGCAGTTACAGTTACAGTCTCTAAAACCGCACTGTCGACAAGATGGTTCATTCAGCTGAAAGTAGACGAGGGTGAAATTAAGTTCAAAGCAACATCAAGTTAAATCAATAATGCAAATGCGACAAAGCTGGCTTAATGTGAGAAAATTTTAGTGGGAACAAACAGGCAGATTTTGACAAAGGGTGTCATGACAATTTAATATCATCTCACTCTTTATCTTTCACCAGTTCCAACTCTGCAGTGCCATTTGGAGTAATGAAAACTGTGCCTCTTCATATCTAATTGCCAACAAAATGCATGCCAAGAGGAGAGGTATTTTTAAATGGGCAAAATCTGGCAATTCTAGTTTTGGTCCACTAGGTGAGAGACCAATTAAAACAACTGTGGATACTACTTAGATGCATTTCTCTAATTTGATGATTTCATGATCTGTTATCTTCTTTTCTGTGGATTTTTAAACTCGTTTACACCATTTAACACCTTTTCACACTGAAACAAAGATCTTTCATGGAAGCAGAACTCATTGCTAATGAGCCTAATATGGGAGAACTACAACTGGTCACAAGTAAAAAAAAACAACCATCACCTGACACACCCAATAAGATCTCCCACTGATTGCAGTCTGAGCTTTCTTGTTTTCAAAGTAATCTCTCCCTGCAGCAGTGGGGTAGAAACTAGCTGTAAAACTGCAAAAACAATTTCCCAATTATACTCTTTTTTCCATACATTCTGCTGTAAGCTCATTATTGCTGTTTCTCTTCTTTTTGCTCTGAGGCTAAGGCTCCAGATGTTGCTGCCTAATGCTCTACCCAGAGAAGTGGAGCAGGTAGGGACTGCTCTCATTCAGATCAATAGATGTGTGAGCTCCTCCTCTATCCATTCTGCTTGTTTGCCAGTTGCCTGTGCTGTTGCAACCTGGCAGTCACTGCCTGCTGATTGCTGAATGATCATGATACATCTGCTGGATGCTGAGTTCTTCTGGTTGTGCTTACTTCAGACCTGAATAATCATAAAGCCCCTGCAGAAGCTATTGTGACCCAACACTTTGGCTGGATTCCATTTCAGCTTATTGGCAGCTGCCTGTTCAAAAACAGCTGTACTAGAAAAAACTGGCCTCTGCTCTAGGAAAAAATAAGAAACTTGCTTTTACATGTATATTCTGCAGGTGCTCTGTGGCTGGACCTTACCCCTGCAAGTTGGTGGCTGGTGGCTCCACTGACGGTTGGCCTGGCACTGAGCTGTGGAGGGTCCTTCCAAGGTGTACCCTTTGTTGCAGGAGAAGCGCACCACATCATTGTAGTTGAAGCCATCGCCTGTGGTGCGGCCATAGATAGGGCTACCAGGGTGGCCACATGTGACAGCTTGAGTTGAAGCACATCACCCAGGTACGTGACAAAAGCAGGAGGGAAAGAGGAAGATGAAAAATAAAAGGCAGCAAAGAAGGGATTCAAAGAAAAGGGAAAAGAGAGGAGGTGAGAAACACACAAAGTGGGTGGGAAAACAGAGAGAATAAGGTAGAGAGAAAAAATTCAATAACAATGATCGAGGTCATGTACAGTGACACCTATCACAGAAGAGTCATTATCATATAATGAACCTCGGAGGACAACGGGGGAATTAGGAGTCAAGACATGATCTCTATTGTGAAAGGGCAAACAGCACATTTTAGAGCATCAATAGGTGAATTGGAGATTGAAACAAATTACAAGGTTACGTATCGACTATGGACTGATTTCACTGTTTGCCAAACTAAAAGTGGTGCAAGACACTCTCAGCTTTAGAACAGCATTATATTGCTGTATATAAAAATATTATATCTTAAAGGATGTTAAAGCACATCTTTATTTATAGAAATAAAGAGCCTCTTATTTGTCCCCTGTGTTGGGGAGTAAATAATTATATGTAACAGAGTTACATATTAAAAAGAATGGATTTAGAATATAACATTCATTTAATTGCATTGCATCATTTTTTGCTGTGCAGGATTGCCTTTTTTCATATTTCTAAACAACAAGGGTCAGCAAAGCCAAGGAGATACATTTGAGTGCTTCACCATCAAGAGTCAGACAGCTTGTAAAGATCTTCCTCCACATCCACCAATGCTTTATTCATTTGGCCGTATGTGCTCAAATTTTCATGCAAACAATGCCTGCCGTGCCTGCGACAAGCAATCCACACCGAGGCAGGAGGCCGTGTTGTCAGACACTCACATAAATGCAAACCCAAGCAACCCTGTCCATCTGAATTCAGATTTACTACCAGATTTACCA
>VUQS01011337.1:83310-93815 GCA_015108495.1 Heterochromis multidens
CACAAGAAATTTACAAAAAAAAAAAAAAAAAAAAAAAATCACCTTTTAAACATTTTTTTTTAAATCACACCTTGCTTTCTTTGCAGCTAAAAGTTGTGTTCAAGTACTTACAGATACACACTGGGAGATGTCCAGACCAGCTGTGGTCTTGCTGACAGATTCGTACTGAAGAGCCAATGAGCCTGAATCCGGGGTTGCACTGGTAAACCACTGTGTCTCTGTAACCATAGTTTTCTCCAATCACCTGCCCATTCACGATCTGCTCTGGAATGCCACAGTGACCGGCTGTAGGGTGGTGGGAAAAAAAAATACGATTAAGCACATTTACTAAATGTGTGTACATCTTTCTCAGCTAGACCAATCATGTCTTCAGTATGGGAATTTTTACCATGTTACAGACAACGCATACTGTACCTCTTGTAATGCATGGTATGTATAAGACTCTGATCATAAGGAGGCTCAATTTTTGCACCTCGATCATTCACGTGGTGCTTTAGTGCTTCAGTTCAACTTTCTATCATTTGTATGTGTTTGAGAATAAAGGCCTCAAGTGGCTCCAAGCTGAAATAATGAATGATAGCTGCAGGGTAGAAACACAATGTTAATTGTGTTACCATGTTTGAATAACTTTGACAACAATATCATAAAATGACATGACTAAACTGGTCTTTTTACAGATCTTGGAATTATATTGTAGTCCAACAAAATCAGTTAGTGTATTAGTTAAACATATTGGATTTGGGAAAACATTTTTCAGCTCATTATCTCTGAGTTTCCATTTCTAAATTCATATCATCAGCTTCACTTGTAGTGATAACTTTCCCTTTCTCATCTACAGTAGACAGAGAGACGCAAGTGAAACTCCTTAAAATCTGTGCAATATGCTCATGCACATAATCGTATTACTTTCAGCTACAATAAATCCCTTTCAGAGAGCAGGAATCTTGCTGAGATTTCCATTGCCACTTAAAACCTGGGATATTGCCACTGACTGTGAGTCTGATTTCCCTAATTCACTCCTGCACCCAGAAACTCAGCCGAGCATTTTATTATCACACTCCATTTGAGAGCAGCCAGATTCTGTGAAGATAGTGCTGAAGTAGGCAACTATACCGAAAGGTCCCTGGCTATGTTAACCCTGTCAGTCATATCACTAAACAAGCCAAAGGTGCCTTCCTTCTAATGAACTGAACCAATCTTGAGCTGAGCTGGGACTGCTTCTGCAACACTGCCGCTAAAAGGACTAATGCATCTGTGAGGCAAATATTCACTTTCTGCTGTTGGGTAGGATTGAATGCGACTCCAATAATTCTGTGTGTCTCATTTTCTTCTATAGCACTGAGCTGTGATGAGCTGTGCTAAGCTAAGCAGTACCATGTTGTCCTGTTTATACAAATTCTACCAGTACAGCTTGGCAAGTGTTTTATATTTTGACAGAAGCTGTGGCTCTACAGCTGCTCTCACATTTAAAGTTTCACAAACACCAAATCATACTGACTTAAAGGCAGTAGGATTTACTTCATATACATACTCTATAGAAACCTGCTCCAATCTAGTACAGGCATTTGTTAAAAGTGCTTGAACATATGCCTTAGAGACCATCTTGTCATGGGATCACATCATAACAAACCCATCAATACAGTGATGTGCAAAAGTCTTGAGCCAGACTTAATTTTTTTAATATTTTGCTTCCAAGGAGCCAGACTTTCTTGTAATTTTTAAAAGTGGTCTTGAGAAAATAGTTCTCCAGGAATTCTGAAGGTCTTTCAAAGTTTTTCTTTGGACATTGGCTGCTTTTTTCACACATTTTGAGCCCAGTCCTTGTACCTGGGCATTTTTAGAGGAATGTTTTTTTTTTCTTGTTAAGCCACTTAACACTGACCTGTGACTTATTCAAGCATAAAAAAGACACCTAACTCAAGGGATGAACCAGTATTGTGTCTACACATAACAGACAACTTAGCAAAGAACCAATTTAAAATTTTATCTTTAGGCACTTCGTTACTAGCAGCCTGTTGCAAAAACACATAATTTCTTCCCATTTCCTTAACTGAAACTATGAAAAATGCCAAAGAACACAGTTTGGCAGTTTCATTGTATTTTTGAACCAACAAGGTGATTCCCAAAGTGCTATTTGTCAAAAACTTGGCATATGTGCAGGATGTCCTGAAAAAATTTGAGGAAACTGGACAAGTGGAAGACAAAAAAGAAGAAATAGGAAAAAATCCAGCAAAGAGCTGGCACAGGACCTGAGAGTTGCATCTGGCCCTTCAGTTGATCCTTCTACTGTTTGCTAAAGCTTCATCAGAAATGTGTCAGTAGAAGGGTGGAAGAATCCATTCTTACGGAAGAGAAACTGAGAGAAAAGACTGAGGTATGCCTTACTTGACATTTTTTATTCAAATCAGCATCAATATGTACAAAAGAGTTCAGGAGAGAAGTACAACAATGAGTGTCTACAGCCAACTGTAAAACACAGTGGAGGCTTTGTCATGGTCTGGGGCTGCATTTCAGCCAGTGTTGTTGGGGATCTTGTCAAAATTGACTGAATTACAAAGGCAGAAAAGTACCTCCAGATTTTAATTGACCATGCAATACCATCTGGAAAGTGTCTGATTGGCAACGGCTTCATTTTTCAGAATGACACTGAACCCAAACACACTGCCAATGCAGTAAAAGCATACCTGGATAGAAAACACACAGTGGAACACTATCAGAAGCCTGGAGAACTATTCCTGAAGATTATTTAAAGAAATTACAAGAAAGCTTGCCTAAGATAGTTCAGGCTGTGCTGAAGAATAAAGGTGATCATACCAAATATTGACTTTCAAGCTTGTTAGAATGGTACAAACTCTGTTTTTGCCTTATATACTGGATTTCCATGTATGTTTGCATCTATCCATCCATCCATTCTCTTCTGCTTATCCAATGTATGTTTGCATGTTTCAATAAATTGATGGGGTGGCTCAAGACTTTTGCACAGCAGTGTATGTTGACATTTAATCCTTTGCGTACGTAATGATCACTCAGATCAAACCCATCTTTAAACTTAACTTTAATTTTGAACTCAACTACTCACCTGTAGTTTTTTGGTTGCAGCTTGTACTGTTGTTATCCTATTCAGGTGTCAACATGTGTTCACAAACAAACGTACAGACTCACAAAGTTAATACATTTCACTAGCTACACGATTGTGGGTGGTAAAAAACAAATTTGACCTTATAATCTCTACAAGGTCTGAAACAGTTTGATGTGTTCCAGTGGCATCACTGAATATCAGCATGATGACAAAAATGGTATATCTTCTTAATGTTTTACAGTTATTGACCAAACACACTTGGCAACAGAGGCAATTATAGCCACCCTCTGCTTCCCCATCTGGTTCTATTCTGGACATGTTGGCCCAATCAAAATAAACAGCTCTGCCTGAGCAGAGTGCCAGTAGTTTTTAACCTAGGTCAAGGGTGTGCTTAAAAAGTTAAAGACAACATGTAAACCTGGCTTACCCAGGCACTGAGTCTCCATTCCACTCCAAAGGCCAGACAGGAGACACTCTCTAACAGTAGATTCAGTTAAAACATAGCCGGGGTTACAGCTGAAAATGGCTGATGCTCCGAAGGTAGTTTGGGTCCCAATTTTCTTCCCATTAGGAGGAGTGGGTAGATCACCACAGGAAATGACTGAAATATGATGAAGAGGAAAGAGGAAAAGAAAAGGAAGAGGAAAAAGGTGAAGAAGGTACCAGGAGAATGAATAAGAGGGAACAAGAGAAGGAATAAGGAGATAGAAGTTGGCTTACATCTTCAGAGTCAATGGGAGAGCACAGTCATTTACACCCATCTTGCCGACCTTAATGCAATAAAAGAGTGACCTGTACTATTTCATGGGGAGGATAATGATGGTGTTTGCCTTTGTCCCAACATCTTTCATCATGCTGGCTAGCATCACCTTTTCACATTACACAAGCTATTCAGCTTTTTAGCTTCTCAAAAAGTAGTTCCCATGGCAGCGGCGAAAACCTTTTATTTCTGATTCCCACAATAAACAATATCTAACCTAGGCTGAGACAGGAATAGGTGAGGAGTACAAAAGTGAGCCTTTGAGCTGCTGATTAACTGAGCTGTGAATAAGGTTGTAACGCTACAATTTATGGATCTAGTGTACCCAAGGCAAGGCGGGACACGGATTTTTCAATTTGGCTCAATGACAATATTAAAATGCTGTCTATTCCATCTATTCAATGAATCAACAGACGCGCACAGCGAGATTGTGAAGTGGCACTTCATGCTATGTGTCTATCCACTGAAGTCTATTTTTCAAGATAATGCAAGAATGAATCACAGGAGAGCAGAGTTAATTTCTTGGAATATTATTCTTTTGGCTCAGTTCTATGTTCATTCCTTCTTTTGGAATGTGGACGTATTTTTTTTTCACTTATGAATTTGTGAGATGTACAGGTCTTGTGTATTTAGTGTTGCTGCAGCCAAAGTCACTCACTTCTACATCGAGGTCTCTCGTTCCTCCAGCTCCACATTCCGTTTGCGAGGCACTGGATGTGGGCGGGGCCAACACGATAGTATCCAGGGTTGCAGGTGAAGATGATTTTTGTCCCATACTCGTAGTGTGAACCATTGACTATCCTCCATTTCCCATGATCAAGAGAAAATGAGCTAAGGCTGGGGCATGGCATCACTGAAAAAAACAAATAAAATAAATAAAAATTTATTATTTTATGGGCAGTTACTGTGGTAGTTTTGGATTATTCAAATGGATTGACTTTTGTATAAATTCCTTCCCTTATCCCTTATGCACACACTGCACATGAAAATTTGAAGCAGCAGAATAAACTAATCCATGTCTTCCAGTTATACAAATGTTCTTCCACAACAAAGCTATTTATGAATTGGCACTTTCTAAAACCAAATGAGTTTCAAAACAAACTCTGTTTCCCTTTTCACTGTGAGACACATATACAGCAGGGAATAAACACTGGTCTCAACAGAAAACAATGCTGTCAATCACTCCCTGCACTGACTTTCAAACTTGGAGGAGTTGCACTGGCATGTAAAAAGACTTCCCAGTGCCAGCTGCAGATATCCTTTCAACCATTATTCTCCCTTTCATCCATCCATCTTATCACTATCCAACAAGTTAGGATTTTTGTAATAAAACTGCAACTTGCATTTCTGTATGACTGCAGTCTTTATTTTATCACACCTTACACTACAGTCCAACGTGGATAAACCTATTTTGATATTCTACATGCTCTCCAGATAATCTCAAACTCTAACTTATACTGCCTCCAATTCAAAAAATTAAAACAATCTGTGTCTCCTTCATAACTTTGCTATCTTTCAGCTCTCATATATTTGGCCACTTCTGAGTAGAAGCAACACAATATATAATTCATGCCATAAATTTTATAAGATTTTAAAATGTTTTTATGAACAGAAAAAAAAATCCCATCTTTATCCCACAAGTTTTTTTTTTTCTTTTTACAACCTCATTTCTCTAAATCACTTTTTTCTCCTCCATACTCTCCTTCTATCTTTCCAAGTCATCCTCTCCTCACCAAAGCATCGGGGTATCTTGTTGTGATTGCTCCAGGTGCCGTCTGGCTGGCAGACTGTGGTCGTCAGCTCTTTGGAGAGCCGGTAGCCGCTGTTGCAGAAGTAGGTCGCCCGTGTGCCGACGGAGTAATCAGCAGCAAGCACACCTCCGTTCACTGGCGAATTGGGCACACCGCATGACACAGCTGCAGGCAGCAAGAGGACAATGGTCAATCCACATGTTTATGCACAGTACAAGACAAATACTAGATAGATGCCTGGTAAACACATGGTATGGTAGGTATTCATATATAATCACTGAAGAGTCACATTTTTGCAAAGAAAAATACATATGTATGTGCTCCTACCAGTGTGACCTCGTTCTGGTACACTAACCATGGGAAATTTTTATTTACATGGAAGCTATTTTTTACTTTGTTAATTGGCTTTCTGAAAGTCACAGTCTTAATATGAGAATTCAACATTTAGGACTAAGAAGGTTTCACACCTGCCCAGTGCATTTAGAATAATAATGTAAGAACTCTTGTGTTACATTGGCACTTAAGTTATTCGATTGCTGCACATATTATAGACCTCTTAATGCACAAGACTGTCCTTTCACTAGGCAGAAATCAAAGAAATTAGGACTGACCGGTTGTGGAAAATTGCATCGCGCCGCCTCAGAGTGAAAGTATTCACACTGCAGGGAGGTTATGAAAATTGAAGTCCCACATAAATATTACACTGTTCTTATAAGAAGGTTTTCAAGAAAGGAGAGTTACCCATATGAATGACCAAACTGCTATTCAATTATGCCAAATTATACAAAAGTAGTTAATATTTAAAACCTCTTATTTTCACTGTCACTCAGTGGGGAATCTGAAAATACACTAATGATGTATAACAAAGTAATTAAAGTGACAAGTGCAACCAAAAAAGTGACTGGTTTCAACACCAACTGTTCCTAACATGCAGAAGTACAAAGCACTCAAGCACTGAAAAACTTCAGCACAGCATTGTGTCCTTATAAGTAAGTGCAATCTTAAACTTGTACAGAGTGAATCTGGGTTACTCTGGCCTCACAGTTCAGACCAAACAAAAAGCTTGAACAAAGAGACTTTAAGGTGTTTATCATCAAGTCAGAGACACTGAACTGAGCCAGGAAACCCAACATCTGAAGGGTCACACCAAACTGAAACAGTTGTGCAAAGACACATATCTGACCACAGAGCAGCAATGGTAATTGCACACAGTGAAGCATCAAAGGTAGGAATCTGCCAACATGGCATGAAGCCATTACAATGGCCGTCAACACCCCGTGAGATAATCAATCGACATTCATTTGAGTAGTGCTTAATGGTAACTTGGCAGATACTAATCAAAACAGCTAAAAAGTTTTCCACACTGCAGATGAAAAATGTTGATGTTTGAAGTGCGATCATCAAAGCTCAGGTAGTTAGAGGACCTGATAATTATTTCAAGCCTTTGCTCTTTCTATGAGCAACACTGATGGATTAATACACTGTGGATTCTCAAAATATCATGTTTCAGAAAGAATGAAAGCTTGAACATGCTGTAATTTAATCTTGGCCATTGAACAAAATAACAGATGGACAACATCTGCATGAATATATCAGTTCATCTGCAGCAAAAGGTGAATTGGTACAAGGTGCTTTGGAAAACTGGTGTGCAATTACCAAACTGATGGAATCAATCACAGGTGTGAAGTGTTTTTAAATCATTTAAAGTACATGGCATACATATTTTCATTTCACTGCATCTTGATGAAATGCAATTGAGCACACCATCTGTTGATATTAATGCTAGCTGAGTGTGTGTGTGTGTGTGTGTGTGTCTGTGCTAGTGCATGCAATCATGTGCACGTAAATGCACATATTCCATGTATGCATGGTGAAGAACCCAATTAGTTGGGTAAGGCAGAACAGCAGAAGACATTGCATGCTAATGGCAAGTTAGCCAAAGTAATTTGAAGAAGTGGAAATTGACAGAAGAAGGGAGGATTGATTTCTTTTTCCTTTCCACCTGACAGGGCTCTGGCTCTCAATCAGGCTGGTTTCAGTTCAGCTGCTAACAACACAGGAAGAGGGCTTGGGCCCAGACACTTAGGTGCTTTAAGCACCTGCCTGTCTGGCTGTTGAGACTAAGAGTACAGAGGCAGTGACCAGAAGAATGGGGAGAGAGGCAGGATAAAGGAGGAAATAAAAGCATGCCAGGGCCAATGAGCGCACCTTGACATGCAGGAACTGGCGCGTCCCAGGCGTAGTAGCCATAGGTGGTCTTCTTGCACACAGCTGTGCCCTTCCCAATCAGCTTGTACCCCCTGTCGCAGGCCCAGCGCACCACGCTGTTAAGATGACCCCCGGTCTGGCTCACTACAAAGCCATGTTGTGGAGAGTCTGGGGTACTGCAGTACATGGCTATAATAGAGGAATAAAGAAACAGAGGCAAGTAGGGAGGGGAAAAAAAAAAAAAGCAAAGGCAAGCAGAAGAGAGAGAGCCAGGAAAGAAGGTGAGGATGAAGTCAAAGAAAGAAAGAGAGAGAGAAGGGTAAATAAAGCAAAGGAAAGGATGAGAGGCATTAGCAAAGCACCTCTAGAGAAAAACTGATGAACATTTTTTGTTATAGCAAGGCTCCATTTTCAATGCAGAACAATAATGAGAGAAACTGCCCGAGGAGTGTCACATCTATTTAGAACTCAGGCTATGTGCCACGCAGCAAAGGAAGCCCTCACAGATCACATTATTACCATCCCTCTTTGGCTTATGGGCATGCACATATTCAATTTGCTTTAACACATGCAGCGTTGGTGCATCCTGCATTTGTTTCCATCGCCTTCCTTCCTCCGATCTTACAGCCCATTGAACACAAAAAGGTAAATTAGATTTCTAGAATATGACCATCGCATGGCCCATGTGACAGAAAAGCTGAGGGAGGGCTGCGTGCTTCAAAAAAGCTGTCAACCATTCCCTCAAATCAACATGACTGGGAGATAGAAGGGATTTAAGACGAAAGGACACATGCTGGAGTTTGAGTCAGTTCCTATTAAAGTCAATCAAGTCAAGGAGGAGCTTTCTTTACAAAATTCATCACACCAACTTGCTTTCACGGGAACACTCTCGTGCATTAAATTTAATGGAGAGACAACATGAAAAATGAATGTCTTTTGTGCTTTTTTTGTGTTGTTATTGATGCATTTCAAATGACAGAAAAGATCACTATGCTGCTCTTGCTTAGCACCACTTGCTTTATTAAAGAGCCAATTAAGAATTCAAACCTTTTGAAATTATAGGAGTGCAAAGCAGCATGCCAGCCTTTAGTGACTGTTTTCCAGCCTCATGCTTTTTCCTGTGAGCACCTACTGTGATCTATTACCTGTGGAAATTATATATTTGTAAATTGACTGTTAATATTAAAAAAAAAAAAAAACCTATACAAACACAGCACATTGTGATAAAAATCACTGGGTCATATTGTATCAACTGTAATATAAAGTAGCTACAGCTGAGGTTCAATAAACATTTGTCTCTATGTAGTATTATTGTATTACATTTTCAGCTGTCTAAACTGTAGACCCATGGCTCTTATCACTTGTCTGCAGGTCAACAAAAAATGTATCCAAATAGCATAATAAAAAGAGAAAATGATTATAAACTGGATACATACTTTGATACTCACCCACATATCTGATGTGGAAGCCGCGACGGTTGGTGCCATGGTCAGAGGACCAGCGCAGGAGAAGCTGGTGGCCTGTAGTGGTCAGGCTAAAGGGTGTTTCAATATCACCACTGAGTGATGAGAGGCTCTGACTGTAGATGTTGGGACCTAAAGGCAAAGATGAACAGCAGATATGCTAGTGGCTTATGTTTTGTCAGGCGTTCACGTGTCAGTAATTTTGGTAATTTATCAAAAGAACACAAAATCTCAGACTTTACCCACCATCAAATATTTCCAAGATGTCAAACTCTTTTTCTGTCTGGAAGAGTTCAAAGTGCAAAGTAATGTTGTAACCCTTCTCCACATTGATCAGCCAGGAGCACATCTGAAGATTGGGGTAGTTGTCAGGGTAGCCTGGGCTTAAGATTACTCCTGTTGAGTCAAAACGCACCTCATGGGCTGGACATTGGACTGGTGGGAACAAAAACAAAATATAGGTGAGGCTGTTAGAGAAAGAAAAATTGACAGAGAAAGTGAGAAGAAGCAACAGAGGGTGGAAGAAAGATGAAAACTAGAGGCAGAAAATGAGAGGCAGAGGAAAAATTAGAGAAGCGGTAAGACATGGATGAAGGGAAGATAGAGATGCTTCACTGTGACAGTAGAAATAACATTGTAAAAATAACTAGTCCTGAAACAATTACATTTGAGCCAGACTGATATTGCACCTAAGGGGTGAGCTTGAGCTCCCCTGATATCAATCCATCAAATAATACTCAGTAGGTGAGACAGCTAACTTTGTATGGAAAAATGGCGTGTGTGTGTGTGTGCGTGCACAATTTTATGTGTATCAGGTCAGAACGTTCCCTTCATTTCCTGTAGGCTGGCATGTCTGAAATAATGACAGTCCTGTTTCTCCCTTTTCTTTTTCTCTGGATAACAGAAGTTTCTCTTCTGGGCCACTAGTGAAGAAACATGATGCATACAAAAGGTTAATGCAAACGACTGTTCCAGATGAAAAGGTCATTGGAAAGAATCGGACATATATCAGAAGCAGAGAATTGTAACACAAAGCTGTATGAATATTCCCGCTGGTGACTCACTGTTGAAGTTTCAACTGGCTGAACTGCAATAGCCTTTGGCTCAAAGATAACAGGCAGATATGATCCCAAAAAAGGCTAAGCCAGTTATTTTCTACAAAAACAATGCATTTCTTTAAAAAAAAAAAAAAAAAAAAAAAAAAAAAATTTCAAAAAAAAAAAAAAAAAAAAATAATAAAAAAA
>VUQS01011337.1:93835-104865 GCA_015108495.1 Heterochromis multidens
GAAAAACAAATTTTTTTAAAAAAAAAAAAAGATTTTTTTAAAAAAAAAAAAAAAAAAATCACACAATGCTCTCTGTGGAGTTCAAGAAAATTTCTCATTAAATAATCTCAACAACAAATATATTAAATATGTAAATATTTATACACAGCTAAATCAATATTCATAGATTCACTGCAATGGTATTCATTAGGGTAGCATCAAATCTCAGCACGATCTATTCAGAAAATGAATTAACATAAAAAATTATTGTGAAATAGCAATCTTTCTTCACTACCATTCTTTGACTGTTTACAAGACACACGATCTACATTTTTCTATGCAGGCTTGTATACAGAATTTTGTGATCAGTTGCTTTTTTGCCATGGTTTTGGATTTATCCTGTTGTATTTTGTAATAGTCCTTAGTTTTAATGCATCCGAGTTAGTTTAATGCGGTCTATTTATGTGTGCTCTAATGGACAAAGATAAAGAGGAACGTGAAGATGAATTTCTTTAAAAATGTACACTGAGTACATGGGAATGATATAAAAGCGTGCATTTTGTTTTACAGGGCACAGAAGCAGAACTACAAAACCATGGCTCCCACAAAATCTTATTTTTGTCCTCACACTCACACACACAATGTTAATGCAAACTAAAGGCACATTTGCACAGTAGTGGGTGGTAAGTCAGAGGTCAATCAGTCATTTTTAGTCAGTTTTCTATTTGCAATTTATTACAAACACCTATTTAAAAACCTCTTAAGAACGCACATTTCAAAAAGACATAACCCTGAATGCATTTCTATACAGTTAAGTCTGTAGCACTCCATTTTAACATAAGAGTTATGACTCTCACTGGAAAAATGGAGTTCAATGGGGTCTTTAGTTGATGCAGTTACATCAATTCACAGAGCTGTTTTCTCAGCAGCAGCCTCTGCTTTACTGATGCCAGTGCTATATTGGTCATAGAGCCTTCATCAATCCAGGAAAAAAAAAAAATCATAAAATTTGTGAAAAATTGTTACAGCCAATTTGCAAATTTCAGTTCTACATCATTTTCCTACTAACACTGGATTTACCAACACAAAAACTGTTGGAGTGCTTTAAGATGCACACAAAACCGACTTGCCTGATAAGATCTAATGCACAGTAAATAGTACAATACAGCTGGTAAGTGCTTGTTAGTGAAATAATTGAGCCTCCAGTACTTCTTTATTAAACTAAAGTTGTTGCCAAGCAACAAACACGTCCATCCACTAAGCACAGTTGCAGCTTAAACTGCTTTGCCTAAAACTTGCAGGTAGGGATTAAAAAATGAGTCACGAGAGGTTTCAAAACATTTTAGAAACCACATACTTTTAAAGATGGGTTTTATAAAATAGGTTTATAAAATGCATTCATGGTGATTTGGCTGCAGTACAAATGTTGACCACTGTATCCTAGTGTGGGTAATTATAGCCACACTGGCTGAAAAATATATATGTACACCTACAAAATGATCATCATCCAGGTTACAGACAGATTGGCAAAGAAGAGCAATAAAAATAAATCTCTAAATAAATACCAAAACACTAAATACCCAATAAACAAAATACAGTGAAGTAGGTTTTCTAATTTAAGATCTACAGCTTATCTGGAGTCAGCATTAAGGTGAATTATCATATTAACCATCCTCAAGTTAGTGAAAAATTGTTGATGTCATCCTCTCTCTTTGCAGCCTGAACTGTTGTTTTTAATGGCATGCAGGCTAACATCATTTGTTTAAATGGAGGCAGTGGCAGTTATTAAATTTTGCACAGATGTTTTTCCTTGTGCAAACTTCCACATTGCTGATTTCACTCAGCAAGCTGCACATATGGAATGACAATGACACCCACCAATTTGTATAAACTGACGTCACACAAAAAAAGTTTTGGTACGTATTGCAAAGAAGAGGTTAGAGCTTGAATCCTTGCTCATTTTTGTTTCCGAAGGACATAAACATCAAAACGAGTGTGACAGCAGGAGCAATATGACAACATTCACTGGGTTACACTAAATTTCAGTGTGGCAGATGGTTTAACCAACACAGCAGTCAACTCAATGGTGACTCTATCCTTGATTAAAGATAATGTATGACCTTCCTCATAGGCTTTTATAAAGACAGAGCTTCAGGGAATATCTTAAAAACCAAGGATATTTGGGGGTGAAATTGCATAGCCATGCAAGGACAATACAGTGTTATCTTAAAAGCATATAATTACAATTAACATAGGGGCTGACAGCAAACAAAAGCGGAATTCGGAGAGCACATGAGAATTCTTTTTCCTGCCCTATCGGCAAACTGTGACAAGAAATGGCCCCTATGCAAGCTTACTGTAGCAGTCTCTTGAATGTGAATAGCGGGTCAACTCAAATTAAGTTCAACTTTACATATCCCAAGGAGAGCAATTAGTTTCATGCTAGAGGTGGCACAAGGACATACCATATCCAACACAGGAAAATGAAATCTCAAATATAATGAAAAGGTGATCTGTGAAAATGTCACATAACAAATTACTCACTCTAAAGTTACCTTAACTATGCTAATATGATGCTCAAAGCAAGATTTAAGGAGAGTTTGAACAAATGACTTGTAGTCACTAACACATCTGAACACTTTAAAGATGTTGATTAAATATGACACACATTTGCCTCTGCAGTTTCTGTATCGTACCTGAGTATGGGCACATTCTCTTAGCTCAACTAATTTAGTTTAGCAAATAGCTAAGTGTAGCTTTCATGATTAGGCAGATCCACTGTCTTGGCAGGGTACATTATTTACAACAGATATTTTATGATGAATGAGACCCTTTGCTGTCCACCATCAAAATATTTTAGGGAATATTAAACAGTAGTATAACTTACTATGTTCTTATTGTGAATAGTCCCAACATGCTTTGTTCATCTGGATTTGGCAGGTAAATTTAGTCACTCAAATTAAAACCTGTGAAAATATTTCAAGTGCAATGTGTGAATTTCTGATTATATGAGCTAGCTGCTCTTGGCAGAGTTCTGTGTAGTCAGTAACACATGAGAAGGTGAGCTGGCAAGACCAGCTCTAACGAGATGGCTTGAAATATTGTCCAGTACTCTAAATGCCTGACTGAATGCCCTCTTTAGGCACAAAGTTGATCAGTTTTTTCCAGTGTATTGTTGGAAATCTACTATTTTAACCACAAGCATTTTACTTCACAACATACTTCTTGCTATTAATTCCCTTCACGTTGACATAATGTGATAACAGAAGTCATACCGGACTATAAGGGCTTTGGTGATGGTAAATCTGTATGCCAGATCTACTCTGATGAAGTCAGCAATGAAGCTTTTTTTCTCCTCCATTTCCTATCTTCCTTTACTCCAGCATGTCTAATAAGCTTATAATATGCTGCTTGACTTCATGCTGCTTGTGCTTTTGTAAATTATTAATACTGAAAAATGCTAGGTAAGCCCAGTGCAGCACAAGTAAAGGTGGGTTGCTTTCAGGACTTGGCACACAGGCATGTCTGTCTAACCAAATTAATTCCAACTCAAATTCCCATGTTTTTGGTCTCTCACCTTTGTGCCTATGTTAATAGATCTACTCACTGACAAGTCTTTTGTGGCCTTTTTTAGATAAGTATGAGAAAATTAGTAGTTTGTTCATCCTGGATCAAATGGTCAAGTCGCTAAGCCTAATCTTTGCTATTGCTGTGTGGAACCTACCATGTAATAATTTAAAAATTAAAGTCAGCCAAATTCTTACTTGTGAAACAAGAGTTAATGGCAAAATCACCACAGGGAGAAAACAAAGATATCGAGTCAGACATCAAATAATAACAGCCAGGGATGAGCAAATAGGCTCCAAATCACTAGTCATACTCTATGATGCTTTATGAATGCAGGCTCTAGGTTTGTCAAGTATCTGTCATGCCTTGATCACCAGTCCAATGCGATTACTCACAGTTTCTAGAAATACAAAGACAGAAATGCTCATCAAGTCAAGACTTGTAGACAAAGGACTTCAGGGCACTTCAAAAGATGTCTAACCACAGGGGATAGAAGGTTTCAGAGTGCTCTGTTATGTGCAGCAGAGATTTAATGGCACGACAGGCAGGCTGAAGGCATTTGTTGTTTTGTCTAAACAAAATCTTTGATGCAGACGACAGGAATTTCTTTTACTTTGCTTCTTGTTTGTAATTCCATTTTCTAAAGAATTATGGGTAAGCAAACATCAATCAAACCCATGAGGCTGTTATGCAGGGGTAGAATATCTCTTTCTACAGCAGATAAAAACCTGCTGATCTGTAATTGGTTTCAAACTTACCCACTACAGTAAAACTGCTGGTTCTAAGCAAATGACGGTCTATGATCTTGGGTCAGTAGTATCCTTACTCTGAATTTTGATAAATTGGAAAAGAGCTACTTTTTGCCACCTGTAGCCTGCTGGCAGTCTGTCAAATAATGCATCAGTGGGTGGTTACTTACTGCAACCAACCTTAGCACAGTGGTGTCAAGCACCACATAACTAAACAGGTTTGCATACATATATATATATATATGTATGTGTGGGGGAATGTATACACACATTGAGAGGAATACTTAAACACGCAAACACAAATGCACTCAAAAAACACAGAAAAATTAAAACATACCCAAAGACTCAAAGTCACACTGAATGAAACCAACCTTGACAGACTGGTGGAGGTCCATCCATCTGTAGCCTTTCTCCAAGTCGGCAGGTCAGAATCTCACTGCCCACCAAGGTGAAGCCTGGCTGGCACGTGTACCGAATAATGTCCCCTGTGAGGTCATTTACACATGCGATCATGCAAACACGCACACACACACATAGACATAAAGCAGGACTGGATGTGAAAAACATATCTGTTTATACGCCCACCAAGACACAAACACACACGCACTTCCCCACAAATCTATGCTAGTAAAAGACTCCTCAGTTGAAGCACTTGAGACAGTAATCAGCAACACATTTTGTAATGAAGATTGACACACCCCCCCCCACACACACACACACACACACACACACAAACTCAATTTCAAAGACAGAAACTGAGGCAGCCACTGGCCACACGACTTCCACTTCACTTCCCTAATCAATTATGAACACTGAAAATACAAACAGCTTATAAGAAGAGCTAATTAGCCTTACCCTCAAATTAATACTTTAATGCATAGAGCATGAATAGATAGAAAAACTCAAGAGAGTAGAGAAACATGAAAAGGAAGAGCAAAGTGCAAGAAAGAACACATTTTTCATTTAAATGTATGCATATTTATATATACATAATTACACACACACACACACACACACACACACACACATAAACTGATTTCACTACATGTTGTCTCTGGCTGGTAAACAAGCAAATAAAATAAGACAAACCTATTTCAAACTCATCATCTTCTGTTAGGATAGTGGCATTGGCAACAGGAGGGGGTGGCTGACATGTTCTCAGCTGGTAAGCTGTTGGGGAGAGGACAAAAACTGAATCCTGCAATAGAGTGAGCGCTGTGTGTGCATTTGAAGGCAGAAATAAAGAGAGACAAACAAGCTATCTTCCATCATACTGAAACTTGATTAGATCACAAATTGCCACCTATCACTGTTCATGATCATCAAAAAACAATCACTAACTTAGTTGAGATAGGGAGCATTTTATTATTAATCAGCTCCTCTTTGAAGGGGTGTTTTAATAGTGAAGGAAAAAAAGGCTTTAGAAGGCATTTATCATTTATCATTAGAGCTGGAAGTAATACCATGAGAGAAGTTATTGAGAAGGCTTAATAAAACAAGGGACAACTAAAGGCATTTCAATATAGAAACAAGGGGACTACCATTCTCTGCTCTCTCTCTCTACTCATTACCACAGTAGGGTTCCTGCAGTTATTGCATGAATAAGGATCATCACAGTGGTGGGGCATGAGGTCTCTACTTAGGTTAGGGGAGGTTACCGAAATAATGCAGCTCAAAGAAGCCGCTGGTGCTGAAGTCGCTGTGGAACTTGATGAGGACCTGATTGGCAGTGGTTGACACGCCCTCCTGTATGGAGCTGCCACTAAACTGACCAATTTGGGGTGAGCTTTGGTCTGGTCCATCCCTAGTGCAGAGACATAGAGGTGGAGAAAGTAAAGGGAACAAATGAAGGGTGGAGGAAGGAGGGAGACAGAGAGAGAGGGAGAGAGAGAGAGAGAATGGTTTCTGCATAAACACCAGTTTGCTTTAACAAGTAGCTGGGCTCAAAGAGCAGGTCATTGCATCCCCCAGCAGTCTTGTGGAATCGGCAGCCATTCTGACAATCTCCAAAATGTTTCTCAGTTATCAGAAGAGTCAAAGATAAAAAAATAAAAATAAAATAAAAATGTATTCAATATAATTGAAGGAATTCAATGTTACATATGGATGCAGGATAAAACTTTTGCATTAAAAAAATATATACATCATCCTAAATACCAGCCTGCCATGTCTAAGGCATCTCTTGGACAACGTTGCACTTCTAGCATTTGATTCTCTGGCCCTAAATGCATCTATGGGTTTTTAAGTGTTAAAGCATCTATGGGCTTTCTCTCAAGAGTCTATAGTGAAGTGTGAAACTGAGAAATGGCGTGTACTAAAATACCTTGTTTAAGATGGAGCTCAGCCTGAGGGTAAAATTCTTGATTTATGGGTAAAGAAAGTCAAAATAAGCAGCCTGTACAGGTTGAGGTCACAGTATTAGAAACACATTAGAAATATTTGCTTTGAGTGGACCTCTTCTGAAAAGTGGCAGTTGAAGCAAGACAGATACCTAATTAGGAAGCCTCTAGCATGCCTCCCTGTAGAGACATGAGGCACGTCTGACTGGGAGGAGACCCCAAGGCAGACCCAGAACATACTTATATATTCCAGCTGGCCTGGGTGGACCTCAAGATCCCCCAGGTGGAGCCTGGAGAAAGTGGCTAAAATGAATGAATAGATAGTTGCTGGGTTGGATATTGTGACACTTTATATCTTGAAAGGTAATTGGGATTTGCTATTTGACTGACTGTATTAGCGTTAGAGTTAGGAGTGGCATTTCAATGCAGTTTTTAACCATACGTCAGATTTCTCAGGAAATTTACTGACAACATTCTCCCTACTGCAACATTAAACTACACTATGGACACATATTCCCCTGCTCCAAGATGAAAAGATGGATAGGTGGATGGCTGTGGTGTAATAATAGAAGCTGTCATTAGCGGTGAAACCATTTCTGAGGCATGCATTAGCTACCAGCTCTAAAACAGAGAATCACCTGTCTTAATGAGAGAAGGAGAAAACATTCAAACCCCCTGTAGGAGCATGACCATGATCTGTGTCTGGAGTAAAATTTCATGTTAGCACACAGAAAAAACCCAAACAGTATTTTTCTCTAAGGATAAAAATTGCACAAGAAGACAGTACTTTTTTAATATATATATAAATATCATTTTTTAACAACAGAAATTTATTTAATTACTGGAACTTTCAAATAGCTCCAGGCTTTCTTTCCTAAATCACACCAAATGTTTTTTCGGATGTATGTGTACCTTAAATATTGTATATAGTGAAAGTCTCATTGCAGTTTCATTTAAGAGAGATCAGCAAAATAAGAGACAGCAGTCGGGCAGGGAAACGAAATGTTGCCATCAAGGGACAGATTGTTTATGCGCCATTTGATTTGAAAACAGTAGTGCTCCCTCCTCCCATACCATCAATGGCAGCCCCAGATGCTGGAAGGCATTTTCCTCCCTTATTACCCATGAGGACTGCTCTACGACTTCCTAAGACAACAGAGAGGATGCAGAAAGATACTGGGAAAAGGGGACACGGAGAGATAGTGGCTGGAGTGACAGGAGGCGGGTAGTATTGTTTACTGTCTTACAACTATCTGTAAAGTTTCTACTGTTTCTCCATTGTAACAGACATCCCAAGCAACTCAGAGTTGATGTTTCATGCTGATACACATTTCTGTCTTTTATGTTACACTCGCTGGGGGACCTAAAATAAAACCAAACGTTTGGGGAGTAGGGAGAGAGGGAGCACAGTGACTCAGACTTTAATTTCATTAAGTTAATCACATACCACCATCTAGGTATAGGGAGAGGCTGCAAGGAAAAAGATTTTCAGTGAAAGAAAAACAAAGGCGCAAATGTCAGGACATAGGTCAACATATGTACATTGTGGCTGGCTTATATAATATGGGTGTCACATCATAAGCTGTGAACGGAACTTGTCTAACTGGCCTGTGGCCTTAAAACATGTTCACTTTTTAAATCCGGTAGAGATGCTGGGAAATAGCTTTTTAATACAGACTTAAAATATTAAATATTTTCCAATTTTTCCTTCAGTAAGGAAAAATTCTAAAAGTTCTTGGGAGCTACTCCACTAGCAGTGTACTGTAGCAGCACTGTATTTGCTATAAACTTAACATAAATATAAATTTTTGTTGCTTAATGCTTAGTTCACTTGTAAACAGGTATGTAAAGCTGAAACTAATAGTTATTTAATAAGAATGTCTTGAGACCGTTGGCTGGGACTTTTCTCTGTGGAGTTGGCATGTTCTCTGTGTGTCTGTGTGGGTTTTCTGCAGATACTACAATTTCATCCCACAGTCCAAAGAAATGCATGTTAGGCTAACTGGTGAATGTAAATTGGCCCTAGGTGTGGATGTGAGCATGAATGATTGTCTGTCTCTCTGTGTGAGCCCTGTGATGGACTGGCGACTTGTCCAGGAAGTATCCCGCCTCTCCCCCAAAGTCAGCTGGGACAGGCCCTCCCCGATCTTTCAAATTGAAAAAACGCTTAAGAAAACGGATGGATGACCACTGTCAGTAAAATTCTGTATTTAGCTCTGTGTACAGAAAAACAGCATGTGTTTCATGTGTGCTATAAGCTAATGACTGATGAATAACGTTGTACTGAGAAAAAAATGAGGACTTACCACACAGTGATGTAGTCGTAGATTGGCTCAGTATTGATAACGGAGAAATTTATGTAAATGCCATACCCAGGGGGTACTCTGACGGTCCACATGCAGTCCTGGAAGTGTGGATACTCGGCTGGGTGTCCAGGAGAGTAAATTGTGCCATTCATGGATGTTATATTCCCACCACACAACGCTAGAGAAGGGAAGAGAGTCAGTGATGTTGGACAAAAATAGAAAGCCAGTCATAGCTCAAGTGATAAAACTAGCTTTTATGGTTGTATTGCCACTAACTGTTGATAAAATAAACCATAACAGAGTGTTATTGGGTTATCACCCAGATACTGGGGGGGAGAATGCACCTGTTAGACACAAATGCAAGGAATGGTTACTGGCTGTTGTGAAGCTGATGATGATGACTGATTTTGACAGCAAAACTCCCTCTATCACAGCCCTTCAGATGTTTAAATCTGACTTTGAACTGGGAGTCAAAGCCAAAGCATTACCCTCAGGATAAAAAAAAAAAGTGTTGTAAACTTGACAGGAGCAATACGGCATGTAAGAACCAAAACAACTTTTTAAGGCTATCCTGTGGTCTTAAAAAGTATGCTATTGCATCGTTTAACTGATGAAATATTGTTTCGCATACCTGAGTGACATCTGAGGAGACTCCTTAAGAATTACATAAAAGACCGGCATGTTCGCATTTGCATTAAAGACTTGCAGATGCTCCATGTATCATTATAATCGGTAGCATCAGTTTATAGTTCAGTAAAATAGTGTTACATAGCTGGTGAGACTCATGCTTTGATGTGCTAGAATAAAAGACAGCACAACAAGCAGACTATATTCTATTTTAAAATGAACTATTTAAAATAACTAAGATGTTATTTTTTGTAATGGAAAAGAATCTTCACCTTTACTTTAGTTAGCTTATGAGGAAATTAGTGCGCACATATTTAAATATTTCCCCACTTAATCTGGAAACTAGTGACATAAAGGAATATTTCTGGACGAATAAATATAATTTGTTGATTCAGGAAATATAGGCGATTTATAGTTTAGACATTTTGATATTTAGATATTCTGACATTTAGACATCAAGTGCCACTTCTTTCACTTTTGTTTCTGCATATGAATGACACGTGCTGAAAGGCAGCTGCTGTGCTTAGAGGGGACACTAGCCAATCACCTTCACAGCGAGGGATGGGGTGGTTCCAGTTTCTGCTGACCCCATGCAGACATGTGAGTGACGGTTCTCCAAGAAGAGTGTAACCTGGCAGGCACTCAAAGGAAATGGTCATCCCCACACTGTAGTCCTGTCCGATCACTATGCCATTACGAAACGGTCGTGGGTCTGGGCACCTCTGTAGCTCATATGCTGGGGGAAAAAGGGAAACACATCCAAGAAAAGGAGGTTGATAAAGCACAGAATTTAATACTTGGGTAAAAATACTACTAGCACCCATCAAGTCAAAAGCCCCTAACTTAAAAACTCAGTCTGCTCTGATTGGTCAGAGCAACAACAGTGTAGCCCTACAAACTGTCACCTGTTAACAAACTTTTAGCTTTAGCCAGACTCTAAAGACATTGCTTTGCTTCTAAATTTAATTTTACATGTAAGTACAGCAAAAATCACATCAAAGCTGTTTTCTTTAACTTAGGTACTAGTGAATTTGACAGACAACATCACTGTTATAAGGTGGATTTTAGTAGTGCACAGCAGCAGGTTGGAAAATGGCTTGAAATTAGCCTTGATGAGCTGCGCAAGTGTCACTATTTATCGTTCTGTTGTCTGACAAAAGCGTGAAAACTACATGAATGAGAATGACTTTCCTGGGAATCTAGCTGTATTAAAATATAGCACACGTATGCGAGGACAGAGAGCAGGAGAGAAGCAAACAGATAATACATTTAGCCACATTATTTGCACATCATGCTAACATTAAGCATCTAGGGATTTTCCTTTGTTGTGGGGACACAGCCACCAAATTTTACCAGGGCGTTACATAGTGATGTAAATAAGTCACAGAAGAAAAGCATGGACAGCTCAGCAAGGGTGGTCTTTTTTTTTTTTTTTTTTTTTTAAGAAAAAACTTTTTTTTTTT
>VUQS01011347.1:9868-31616 GCA_015108495.1 Heterochromis multidens
GTGATTTATTTTGGATTTATTGGTGTTTTTTTTTTTTTTTCCAGTATTTTATTTCTTTAATTGACGTGACCTCCATAGCAATAATGTCACTCACAGCACACTGTAAATAATACTAGCGACAATATGCTGTTGAAGAATCAGTTGTAGGCTGTATAACGCCTTCCCCTGGGTGTCCATGTAGTACAGTATAAAGACCAGCAGACTGCTCTGCTCTGTTTACGTCTGAATGTGGGTGCTGTAGTAATTGAGTTTTCTGTGGAATGAAAATCCCACCGTAAGCCTTTTGCAAATCTTCCCTGGACAGACATTTTTATGTGGCGCTGCATCACAAAGAAGTCTAGAAAATCGTATTATCTAACAAGCCTAGTTCAACACCACCACATCAAGTTCAACACACATTGCCTGTCAGCTGGGCTCTCCTGGCAGCAGACAGTCGAGCCCCCCTGCAGAACAGACATAAATCTAGCAGACAAGTGGAGCGCGATGGTGGGCTTATCTGAAAATTGGCAACATCAAACTTCCTCGTGGATGCAGCTGCAACACTGTTACAGGATCTACTTCAATAATGTAACAGTCACACAATATAGCCTAAACATCACCATCCAAAAGAAGAAAAAGAAAAAAAAAAGAAGCCCGTTAAAGGTGACATTTGCGGTCCATCTCATGCCAGATCTCGGATCGACTTGGTGGCCCGACCAGTTTAGAATCTAAACGCTCCAAATCGCGTCTCTCTAAAGAAGCTGTGAAGGGTAATCTGCTCCAATTGATCTGACGCCAGCGTGCAGTCACTTGATTAATCCGCAAGTATTTTCATAACGATGTGAAACACATTTAAATCAACTTTGTGAAGTTCTGACAGATTTATTGGGGCAGAGCTCTTAAATCACCCCCACATGCTCCTCCGAGGAAGACGCTGATTGGTGGAATTAAACATGATATGTGGGATATTAGTGCGCGTGCGCACAATTTAGTCCACGCAAAGACTCATGGGAAACGTTAGGGAGCTCGAGGTGATTTCAGCGGACTACTTTGTCATTCTTTTCAAGGTTTTACGGGCGGAATTACAGTTGTTATAATTATTTTGTAATTTTTGTATAGTGACCTTGGGCCAGATTTTAGTTTATGCAGAGTGCAGGTCACACTGAGACTGATTTCCAAATTGAATCTCATATAATTTTTTTTAACCTTTAAAAAAATGTGTTGCTTTTATTAAATAAACAATAATACAATACAAAAAATAAAGCCAATAAAAAATACACTTTTTAATTGGAGAGTCACGATTTCCTGTCTATGAAAAGTGTGTGAACAGTACTGTAGGCTATTTATTTATTTATCATCTGATTAAGTGGCCTAACAGATTTAATGAAAAGGTTTAATTAACAAAGCAGACAGGTCAGTACTCTAAAACAATCGTGTATAATTTTAATACGTTTGCATGATTGGTTTTGTATGCGAGATTTTTAATATATATTTTTAATAATTGTAAAATGTTTTTCCTATTTTAAAAAATCACAACTTTTTCTATTTAAAAAACATCTCATATACAAACAATTGAAAAATATGATACAATTATACACAATATAATAATTTTAAAATAAAATTTCCTCTCTCAATTAATGTGACAAGCAAAGAAAATGTCCCTCATATGACAAACTTTGCTGACTTTGTATATTTTAAAAAATGTGATAATAATTATTTTTAACAGGTTAAAATATTCGATAAATGTGTTTTTAATTAACGGTCAATATTTCAGCTTTTTGTTATAATGAGATAATATAATAATATTGATTTACTGTGATTACATTGTCGAAATGATAATCTAAACGTAAGTATTTTAATATATGTTTAATTTTTATAATTTGAGCCTCTTAAATGGAAATGCACTAGAATGCGTCTAGTGTGTGTCCGTGCTCATGCAGCAGTGTGTTTGTGTGTGTGTGTATGTGTGTGACTGGATGGTCTCAGCAGCGGAGGTCTGCTCTCTAGAGAGCAAAACAACCGACTGGCCGCTCTCTGCCTCCAGAGCTCGCTCCTGTTTGATTGACATCCACCTTTAGCCACTCAAATGAAAGAATCAATATCCCGTGTTCCTATTGGTTCAGCGCTCCAGCTCCTGCAGTTCGCCTCAGCCAATCACAAAACGGAAATCACTTCGGAAATTATTATAGCCATTCTGGCAGACTCTGTGGCGCCCCGCAGCGGGGACATATGGAAGCAATTTTACATCAGTCTGTTCTCTGTAAATTAAGTTGTAATAATGAAAAATGTATTGCTCTCCCCGGCTCTTTATTTCTTTCCCTTTTCAATACAGGTTTTGTTTTAATGCTGCTGGACTGAGCGCTCTTTTCTATGTTAAGTGTCCCACTGGTCTGCAAGAAACTGACTGACTTACGCTCCAGTTAGTGGTGTTTAGGCTTTCTTCCACCAGTATAATAATCTCTTATTCACATTATTATAGAGCTGGCACTGGTCATTACCACACTTATCTGTGTATGACACAATAATTCTCAGTGTTTATTGCCACGTGCGCTAATTCTGTTCTATTTTAGAGCTGTTGGGTTGTTAAAAAAAAAAAGAAGAGAAAAAAAGAAAAGAAAAAGAAAAAGTGCTTAAGCATTGTTGACCACGCGAGGGCGCTGCTGTCCAGATTTTGCCTACACCTGCCAGTGGGTAATTCACTTCTCATTGTGCTCACTAATTGAAATATTGCATAAGGCTTTCTGTTGTTTAATGGAACAGACAAATAATTATGATCACTTTACACTTCACTCCCAATTCAAATCGATCAAAACTGCTTTCACAACTGTCAAAATTCAGATTTCTTCCTTGCGCTCTTCTCCTCCCTCCTTCCCATTCTCTCCAGAGTCCAGATGCTGAGGGGCCAGCAGCGGGGCGAGGCATGGACAGTTTTTTTCAGCATGAGAAACAGTTGTGGATTTGATGTCAAAGTCAGAGATGGCTGCTTTGATAAAGTTAGTCTGGCTCGGTGAGATTGGCATCCTTCTCCTTGGAAAAGAAAACAGAAAGGCCCTACATAAACAGAGGAAAATGGCCCTGGCCGAGCATGAAAACAGCCCTCTGTGATGTGACCTGGAAAATCTGGACCGATATCAGCTCAGCTGTGTGTTGCACAAACACAAAGTGTACCTGCATGTGCTGCGCTACCAAGATTTGAGTGTAGCATTAAAGAAGAAACTGTATAGGGTATAGCTTTTATTATTAATATTACTGTTGTATATCATACATGTGCAAGCATACAGGATGTGTGTATTTTCAGGCCTATTGTGCGTCTCTGTCTTTTTCAGTGCATGAAGGAAACTACCCTGTGTTGGTCCTGTTCCTGTAGCTATTGTGTCTGTTTCACTAATGGACTCCTCTCACCCTGTCTCCTTTTCCTCTCTCTTTCTTCCCATCCTTTTCTTCCATATCATATCCATGTATTCCCCCCGGGGCTGATTAAAAGGCTTTCTAGCTAGGGTGCAGGGAGAAGAGATGCAGGGGGGGTGGGTAGTGGAGAAGAGTGGTCCTTATTACCCCATATGTCTGGACAGGAGAGTGTGGAGTGGAGGTCCTCTTCCAGTTAATCAATAGAGATACCGTCGTTTTACAGTCTGTGTCTCTCTTTCGTTCTCTCTCTCTCTTTCCCTGTCTCCTCTTCTCTCCACCCTCTGACTCTCCCATTAGAGATAATGTGTCTGCTATTGATACTGTAAGGTCTGGGAACTGTGACAGAAATACAATTCTGCTCTGCAAGGCCGAGTTCCACGTCAAAACTCTGTGGTCAACAAAGCAACCTGAGTCATCGACTTGGTGTTTAACCTGGTTGACTGTGTGTTACATCCTTTGATTGTTGGCCATTCATTATGGGATTCACCACTGAATCAGCTTAACACTCCTTCTTCTTCAATATCTTTGATAATTACTGATAAATATGAAGGCAATTAAAGTGTATAGAAATTCCCACGGTTAAGTAATGCAATGCAATGGAATTATTTTGACTTTATTGGGACTAACAAAAATATACAAGTATTTACCAAGAAATTAATGTGTGTAAGCAATTTTTTCTCATTATCATTGATTTTTAGAGCCACAGACTTACTTTTTTCATATATGTATTACTGTTCTTTGGTTAACCAGTGGGCTTCAGTAAAAGATGACTGGTATGTTTCAAAAAAAGGGAAACCTGTCCTTTTATTGTTAATCCTTCCATTGTTTTAGGTGCTTTATACTAATTTGCTTTATCTGTGGATTTACAAAACAGGGTACATAGGTGAGATCATATGTTTCATAGTAGTTTTAATTGAATTTAATACTAAGTATTAAGTAGGTTGAAACTTAGCAAAAGCATCAGTTTGTACTGACAATTTCAGTGCTTTACAGCATAAAAGAGAAAAGAGCAAGATGCTCTTTTGGCGAGATAACCGAGCGAGCACAGTAGTGTAACATTGAAAGTGATCGCATTATGGTGCGTTTTATAAGGGTTTTTAAGTGTTGTGATGTTTTGCTTTGTCCAATGAGATGCGCAGAGATATAAACAAGGATATTGGTTGATCCATGGATGAAATGTCTCAACATTCAAAACTGTGTATGAAAATAATTCTCTGGAGAATCAATTAGCTCGCTAGACAAGACTGACCGGAACAGACCATTGTTTACTAGAATGCGGTTGTATCTCCGTCTCCCTTGGCTCCCTCAGGGTCGTGTGGGTATGGCTCTGCTCGGCCGCAGGGCTTCAGACGGAGAGCCGGAATCTTCTGAGAGATGCCAGGGTTCACAGTGGGGAGAATGACCTCCGACCTCTCAGACTCGGTAACCCCTGGGGTCATAGATCTGGGGGCTCGCGCAACGGGGAATGGTTGTAATTGATGTGGGGAGGGAGGGAGGAAGGCCTGTAGGGGTTGCTGGAAGCAGAAAGGGCGGGAGGGAGGGATGGATGGAGGGGAAACCTGAGGCCCCAGTGAGAGGTGGGAGTGTGAGAGTTGATGAAGGCTCTGGTCTGTGTCCACGGGTCTATGGTGCTGGTCTGGATCCCATGAGAGGGTGAGGCTGAGATGATAGCAGACCATCCAAACCACAGGCAAATCTTACTAGTTAGACTGACTGCTTAACTAAAAGGGAATGAGGAAAAAAAAATTGTGGTATTATTCAAAAATATTATTCTATGAATTGTACTGGACCAGTTGTATTTGGCACACACACTCTAAGGCATTTTGTCATGATTTAAGTACACAAGGCATAGCAAAGACTAAATAACCTGAGGGGTTTCCACTTTCTGCCACATTCTGCTGCAATCATCTAATGTGCAGCTGTACTCTCTTAAGCCTCCTTTCACTGTAAGTTTTGCCAAACAAGTATTACTGTTTTGATAACACTGATTTGTCCATATACAGCCATGCAGCTAAATCTGTCTCCCCCTTTGAGGTAGATGTCAAATAATTGAAGTCTTTGCTATGTTTTTGGCAGAAAGTCACAGTTGCTCTTTCTTTAGCGGAAGGTCAAAGGTCACACTGAATTGCTGGGGTCTGGAAAGGAGGGGCGGACCAGGGAGCCAATGGCTGACAGATGTTTACAGAGGCCTGACTGCACTTCTGTGGCCATAAGAAGGGAGTAGGATTTCGTGCCTGTGCTATACCCGACCACTGCCACCAAAAATCCCAGTCCACCACATCCCAGCTGTAAGGGACATTTGGTGAATGCTTGTTTTTCTTGTTTTTTGGATCTTACCCTATTAAGATAGCCTGGTTCTATCTCACCAGGGATTCAAGCCCAGTGGCTTGTGTGTGGGCCCTCTATACCATCCATCCCATCAATTTCTACCCACCCCAGCATGGACTGGTTCTCTGACTGCCTCCCTTTCACAGGATTCCTCAGTGCTCCGTTTTCTAGCGGGCTGCTCTCGAGTTACTGGCAACACGGCGCAGATCGTGTCAAAGTTGTTATTTTAGAGTGGGGAGAGGGAAAATGTGTACAATGTTTGTGAGAGATTCAGAGTTTCCTGTCCACATCATAGCACTCTTGAGGATTCTAGTCCTGTCACGGTGTCAAACATAAACATGTCCTCCCATAGCTATAAACACACAGTCAGAGAAAATAATTTGGAAGTGCAATGGTAAAGGCAACTAATCGACTGTGTGCTTTGGGTTGCTTGTCGTCCTTAAATATTGTGGAAGAATCCATAATTCCCACACGCCTCTGAGAGTGAAACTTTTACAGCCCCCATTCGGACCATTTGTTGTTTTGTTTTACTCTATAATCCTTCACCTCTGATGATACATTTTCCAACGGCAGATTTTTTTGGGGGGTATTCACTGGAACACACTCAGCTAAATTTTGATGAATTCACGTAACCTTAAATCGACCGGGACTTATATGGAGCGTATGAAGCAGCATTTAGCAAGCGCATGTATTAATGATAATGACGACCCCCTGATTTTCCATGCTTGACTAGGAGAAAACAGTTGGTGTTATAAGGGAAAAACAATTTGGCTCACAAACCAAGACCCTCGCTCCAAGACCGCTCCTTCATTAGGCCACTGAGACAGTATAGTTTGCACTTTCCAATCTCTGCATTTCAGAATGGAAAATAGCAAAACAAACACACAAACAAAACCTCAATGGAAAATATAACCACAACCCTGTCTGTAGCAGGCCAGATCAGCTTAATCCAGTGCTTTCACTGCTGGTTTGTGTCATGCATTCAAAAACTGATTTTAATTTCTTCTCCCAGAGATGGTAAAAAACAGGACCCCACAGGATATGCTGTAAAATGAAATGAAGCGGAAAGAACCCTTTCCACTTCCATAGAAAGTGATGAAACCTATGATGAAAACAAAATTGTACCAAACACCTGGAAATGATTCAAGTGGATAAAAATGGGGGAAAGGTGTTGGAGAATTTGGAGGAAAAAATAAATTAAATAAACTGAGACAAAACTTCAGACCTATTCATTTGCAGTTGCTACATGATAGGCTACAAAAGCACACCCCTCCTCTCTTGTTTAAAGCAACTGATCCCCATAGCTAATATCCATGATGGAGCACTCTCTGTGTCTCTTTGGCCTTCATGGTTGACACCATTGTAGGAGGGGGAGGCAGGACGTGTATGTGGTGCAGACATGGTGCTGGTTTCACAGGCCTGTGACTGGCAGAGTGTAACGCTGATGAGGACTTCATCGTATCTGCAGGGTTTATGATGGGGGTGCTGAGACAGTGGCCCCTATCCTTCACAGATCTCTCAACCCCACAGTGCTATCTCTTGACCTTCTTCTTCTTCTCCCTCAATTTTTTGTACATCTGGTTTAATTCACTTAGCAGCACATGGCCTACACACTACTGCTCAAACTGAGTCATTTGTACTGGTTTCATTATGGTTTTAATGATGTAACTGATATATGAAGGTTTTTTTTTTCTCAATTCAAAATCACTACTGCATGCATACATTAAATGCAAGCATACACAGAGCAGCCATACATTCACAATATTTACACTCCCGTATATGCACTTCATGGAGTGTATTTCAGCCTGTCTTTGTTTGTGAATAGTAATGGAGGAGCTCCTAAAGGGAGATGGAGGGCGAATAAATGGAGGATTTTCAGCTTGTTAAACGGGGCATTAGAGGGCTTGTGACTGGGAGTTGTAGGCTATAAAACTGAACAGTTCGGCGGCATTCATGTTTTAGTGCGTTGGCTCATGGGCTGACAGCTTTGCTGTCATGGTGTCGTTGTGGGCCATGTCTCAGGGCATGCTTTACGCAGCTTATTTGGCACAGGGGCACTTTAAGGACACACTGGAGGCAGATTTAGGGACAGACCAAGCCCCACGTGTAGACTAGGTCCCCTCCACCAAATCCAAGTGAATGGAGGAGGAATGTAAAATATTTCTCTCAATCTTGCAGTTCATTAATGCCTTGGAGACTGCGTGTCTCAGTTTGTCTTGTGTTTTTATTTATCTCTATGCTGTCCCTGGTTTGATGCTTCCAAACCAGATGTAAAGCTAATTGGGTTAGCGCTAGATATGAGTTACCATTGAGGTTTCTGAGAAACAAGCAGACATGTGTTTGAAATCTTCACATCTAAGTTCTGTATAAATGCAGAGGCATACACGTTGATCTTTCATGCATGCACACACACATTTGTTATTTTTCTCTATGCCTGGATGTAATTTTAGAGGAGCTTAAATGATCTAGGCAGCCATAATGATGTCCGCATGCTGACATATTTTCATATTTTCAGTGAAGTATTCCTCTTGTCTGTTCTCCATATAGCACCAAGGCATCTGGAATAACAATATCACTTTAAGCTGCAGATCCAAGGAGGAAAAACAGATGAGGCAAAGAAAAGAAGAATGAAGAAAAGAGCAGAAAAACCCTGTACAAATGGCTCACTTCTCTTTGCTTGCATTTGTGGTTGAACATTTCATTCCCACTCAACAGTTCTCACAAGAAATAATAGGTTTTGTCTGTGCTGTGTAATTTTCTTTTATACTCTAGAAATCAGCACCATAGTAGTACAAATTTAAAGTTATCGTCTTGACTTTAGACAGTTGAAAGTAAAAGCAACATATCAACAGCAAGAAGTCCTTTTGTGATAAGTAACTGTGAGCAACCATTGTGAGCCCTCTAAGGATTCATGCAGGGCACTCCAGGAATCTGTGGACTGTCATGGTGTATGAGCAGCCTCCTGGGTGCTTTTGCCAACGGACTAAACTGTCAACAGGGAAGAAATCACAGAGGTGAGGATATTCAGCAGAGCAAGCTGTTCTCGTCAAGGAATATCTGAGTGCCTCGATTTGATTGGCGCGAACTGAAGATCAGCGGGTTTGTACAAAGATCAGCCATTATCTGTAGTTTAAATAGAGAGGTAATCTATGACCTTTACTCAGTAAAAAAAAAAAAAAAGATAATAAAACATTTAAAGAAAATTTCAGTTTGAAAGATTCTTTGACTGCAATTTATATTTAAGATTTATGACAACACAATGAAGCTGACAAAGATAATAAACTGGTACCCTGAGTTGACTCAGTCCCTAAAATGTCACCCAGACATGTTATTCTTTAATCTGCGTTGCCTCAGTCTGCCTCCTTTGATTTTCTTCCACAGCTTCTAAAAATGTTGCCTTTTGACCCCAATATAGAAAACCAGCCACAAGCCAGAGAGTAATTTGCTCTCAGACAGTACATGCAAGGAAAGAAAGGGATTTCCTCTTTGAGATGATACAGTCATCTGTCATAATAGCTGTCACAGTGGTACGGTTCAACAGCTCCTATTCTCTGTTTGCTGTGTCTGTGCAGCATGCCTGCCTTTGTGAACACAAGTCTAATCTCATGAAATGGAAAATACTGCAATCTCACTTCAAGTATAAGAATCCTCCAAAATATAAAACAACCGTTAAGTTCTAAAATTGAACATATATTCATAATCATACAGTATATATGTTCGTACAAGAGTATTATCAGAAATAAGTTCTTAAATAATAATAAGCTATGATTGCATTGAATTCTATTATTTAAGGTTTAATATGTATAACATTTAGTTCATTTATCTGTCAAAGCAAATTAGACTTTATTGAATCATCTTGTGTGTATTTTTGTGTCAAAGTATCTAGTAACTATAGATATCAAATAAAAGTCAAGTCAAATGTATAATATCTGACAATCATTGAGTAAATGTATTTATTTTAAGTATTCATTTAGATCAATGCACGCTTGATCTTCAACTACAAAACTGATACCCTGATGTTCTTCAAGATTTTCTGTGTGCGAGCAGAACTCATGTTTCCTCTGACTGTACTGTTATATCCTTGCTTGACCACTACATAAACCTCTTTTTTTTTGGTAAAATTCAGTGTTTGGTTTGGGATGGCGTTTATGCCTGGTGTTGCAGTAATGAACACTGACCTTTACTGAGATGCAAGCGCCCTGCTGTTCCTTGAAGATTTTGTGGCCTACTGGATGAGTCACCTCAATTCTCTCAGAGGAATTTTGGAAGGTCTGGCGTTTCTGGGAACATTTACTATTGTTCCAAGTTTTCACCAATTGTAGATAATGTCTCTTACTGCAAATATGTGAAGTCCCAGAGCCTCAGAAATAGCAACCTTTCACCCTCTGCCACATTTCTTCTCGGATATCTTTTGATTTTTGGCACAGTATGCTTACTCATGAGACCTTACAGCTTACCTCAGGCTACTTGATTTGATTGAACAGGGTTGGTAGTAATCAGGTCTCGGTGTGTCAAGCCCATCTTCAATCAATACCAATGCTGTTTGGGTTTTTTGATTTATTAAATAAAGGAGGGGGGCGGCATTTCTACACAGGCAGATTTTCTATTATGCTATAACGATTTTTGCTTTATATATCTTTATTATTTACAACTTTTTATTTAGTTTTTACTCAAGTTCCATTAGTTTCAAATTAGGTCTGATACAGTTTAGTATGAGATGCTGAAATAGAAAAATAGAAGATATCAGGGTGGGGTGAAAATCTTTTCCACAGCACTGTAAGTTTAAAAGTTATAAAAATAGATTGTAAGCAGTACTTTGATGTTACTCTTCACACAGATGGAGCTCATTTTAACTGTTTTTTAAGGATTGGGAAGTTTTATCTATAACATTAAATCATGTTTTATAGGCTGATATATTATTTTTATGCAGATTTTTTTTTTACCACTCTAATTATTGTATCTGTAAAATACATGTGCTGGAGTAAACATAAGTACAATAAAATAAAAAACAAAAGTGTTGCAAAAGTGGAATGTCCTAAAGTACCTTAAGTGCACTTAGGTGCAGTTTTTTGGCCCATTTTCACAAGATGTGGAAATTTAAGTGCCATGACAATGTGACACTGAGTTATCATGCACAATAACTATAAATCTGAAAAGCAGCTAAATTGAATTCGGCCAGCATTACTTCTATCATTTACACCTGTGCTTTAACTACTGGGACATGTCAAATATCTTCTGTGAAAAATGAAAGTGTGCCTAATGTAAACTGAACAATATACTTAGACAGGAGATCTAGTGTTATAACACATGCATAACTGTGAGAACACTGTGATTTATACGCAACGTGTTCACTTCCAAACCAGACCCTGATTTTTCCCACAGAGCACGAGCAAGAGCAAAACGCAAGAGCTCACAACTTGCTACTTTATTTAGGAGAAGCACTGCTTTGTGCTATGTAAACCAATAGAGATGGACAAAGTAAATCATACACACAAGAGCCAGAAGTGTTTTCCAGTTGACAGCCACTTCATCATTATTTACAAGATGGGCCTTTGTCTCCTTTGTTTTAGTGACCATGTTAAATTAGCTCTAAACAGATGGGTGCTGTCTTGTTGCCAAGACATCTCTGTGCAAGCTATGTGTGTGTCCTGTGTGTGCGTGTGTGTGTGCGTGTGTGCCAAGGTAAACAAGATAGAGTCTGTTCATGTACTGATCTTCATCTATGCTGCGTGTGTTTATGTGTGTGCCTAATTGCAGCCATGATTGTGTATGCACAAATCTGCCTTTCCTGCGTATGAACAAATGTGTGTGTGTGTGTGTGTGTGTGTGTGTGTTCCAGCGCACAGATGCCACAGGATCGTTACCCTGCCAGTAACAAGGACTTTTGGGGTGCAAATTTGAGGGGAGGACAGCCAGAGGATTGGCAAGGCCATGAGGTACAATCCACAGGGAGTCAAGCTGTGTCTCAGTGATCTGGGTACACTGAGGCACACAACTGTATGTGTGTTTTTAGGCAGCAAAAGGTGTTGATGCTATGTTCTTCCCATAGTCTGAATTTTGAAATATAACATGTGTGTGTGTGTTTTTTGTCCCACACACGCAGTTTTTTTTTTTATCCATGTTCTGAACCTGATCTTGGATGATGTCATATGCAGCTGCTGCGTGGCTGACAGACAGTTTCCGCACCACAACATGAGGCCCTATGGTCTCCTTGTCAGGCCGATTGACAGGTGAATGACACCAATGAGAGCCAGCCGTCCCTCCCCCTAGGAGCCAGGCACTGAGTGACAGCCAGTAAACAGCCAGAAAGAGCTTCTCTGAACCTGAAAGTAATCTCTTTAACTCGATCTCTTTTTTCTTTTTTCTGCACTACGCTTCACTCTTTCTCCTTCTTCTTGGCCTCCCCTTTCCTTTGCCTCACTTTGGCTTTCTCCAATCTTCTCAGCCTCTTTTCAAAGAAGTCTCTCTCTTTTACGCTCTCTGTGGATATTTTTCGTTTCCACTGAGGGCCTCTGTCTTTTTTCACTGTCTATCCTCCTCCCCTCTCTTTCTCCCTTTCACTCTGTCTGTCATTGCTCTGTGCTGCTTTTTCTCACTTTGTCACTGAGTTTTAAGGAGCTGCTTGACTGCCTCTCAGTTGTGCCTCTCACTCAAAACGGATGAAAAGTGTTTTTAAACTAAGTCTAAATAGGCAGTGAACTGTATGAGAAGGAGTTCAGTTTGTGTATTTGAAAGTGTTTGTGTGTGTGTGCGTGAGAAAGACAGACAGACTGGGTGGCATTCCTCATGTCAAACAGTTTATTGTGGGCATAAACTCTTCTCTTCTCTTCTCTTCTCTTCTCTTCTCTTCTCTTCTCTTCTCCCTCTAGTCTCAGCAGACATTGTCTGGTGAGATTTTATTAGAGCATCACATTTTGAAAACATTACATGGGTGGATAACTTTGATGCTCAGTTTGCTTTAGGAAGTCCTCCAGTGAGTATCTCCACCCTTACCCTCTGGACCTCGACTCTCCCCTACGTGCCCCTTTCTCTCAGCCGACCTGCGGTGAGCCCACCCAAGTGCCTTTCTGCCTGGCATTTTGCCCGAGGCCCACACTCCCATCTGGCCCCATAGCATCAGGCCCATTGCCCCAGCCCCCTTTGCACCAGTTGACCCCTCACCTCTTGACCCACTGTCCCACGCTCCCTCTGGCTTCTTTGCCACCTCAGCCAACCTCCACCACCCACACAGGCCTTCAGATTTTTAAAATGTACAGAGAAAACTCAGGAAAGCTTGTTTTACACATGAGCAGTGTATATCTTCATGTCTTGACTTCATATTATGGGTGTATATGTATATATATATATCTTTCCATTATTGGAGAGGTGTAAGAGGCTTGTTAAATCAGTTTCCCCTCTCTATCTAGCTACTCTCTTCTTATTGCTAACTCTTCCTCAATTCTGCCTCCCAACCTCTTTATCACAGCATGTTTCTGTCTTATTTGTCCATCACATCCATTCAATCCATCTTCATCTGCGTGGCATCTCACTCGCTCAGTCAGTCAATCTCCTTCGATTGCAAGTGTTGATGCTGTCTCCTAGTAAATCTCTCGCTGTCTGTTTCTGTCTTCTTCTTTGTTGTTTTGCTCTGTGTGCCTTTCTTTTTGCCTTATGAGAAACTCTTAAGGGTCTTTGTTGTGAGCTCGAGTCACTTCCATGGTGACCAGCATTGACTGACAGCTCTTAAAGAGATCTCTTCATTGCAGGGGCCAGGGAAGGCATGAGGGAATGTGTATGCGTGTATGTAAAATGGATTTGTTTGTGGCTGCATTTTATGTCTGCGAAGCTGCATGTGCGAGTGCTTTCTGCTCACCAGTGTCCATCCTCTTTTGGCTTCATTCTTCTTGCACAAGGGTTACTGAGATGTTTATCTTATAAAAATAAACTGGAACAGAGTCGGTCTAATCCATGCAATCAGCACTGAGCCCTCTATGGTTCTGCAGGTCTGTTTGTTTATCCTCCAAGTTTCCTTTGAACCCTCGTCCCCAAACACACACAGATATACAGTATATGAACTTATATAACCCAAGAGAAAGAACCACAGAAGAGACATGCAGGAAAAAAAATCTGATTAATGTAAAAAGAAAAAAAAAAACAAGCACCCAAATCACCCTAAATTTTATCTGATGATGGGGTTCATCCAAAGTTACAGTTACAGTATGTCACCATATAGCTTTTGTGGCTAAGGTTATTTCAGTCATGCTCGGCCATCATCCAGAGAAAAAACCCTGCAGGCACTATCTTGGAAATCTGACTAAGTCAAACAGAAGGAAGCTTTTATGTGAGTATTTTGTAGCAATTATTTCAGTCTTCGAAACGCTCAGAACAGCAAAAGACTATGCCCCACACTTTATGCATTTTATCTTGGCTGGCCTCATTTTTCTATGTCAGCCATTAAAGCCAAATATCTGAGCGGTGATTTTAATCAAAATGATAACATCAAGTGCTTTTTGGAATGGAAAACAGAGTTGTTGAAATGAAAGGCTGCACTATAACAGCCTTAAGTGGACTGAATGATAATAAGAGGCAGGACAGCACACGGTCAGAGGTTGACCTTTTAACTGACAGGAACCCTGCGGTTTGATGGACAAAAGCGATGGACCTGTGGGGATCAAGAATTTCGATCTGAGATTAGTCCTCTTTCATTTTCCATGTTTCTCCAGGTCTGTGCTATGTCTTAAAGATGGAAATATGTGTCCATACACCTCATATTAACCCAAGTTAAACATCAGCACCATGGCAGTTTGAAACTCAAGGCCGTACAACAACACGAGCCATAGACATTCCATAGCACCCAGTGAGAGGGCTTGAACTATTGCAAAAACATTCACATACAGGGAAACCCCAGGAAATACAGAAATATGGCATTTGATATTTTAAAGAACATTACTTTAGAAGTAATTGGAAATAAAATCAAGTCTTTGCTTTCTCTGACTAGAAGCTCGCAAACCGCATTACCAAAATACCCAACTGCCGAAAGAGGAGATTGTTTTGCGGCAAATGGCTGACAATCAAAGTGGTCATATGTCTTAGAAAAGCAGCAGGGAAAACCATCTTGAACTGGCAGAGGTTACGGCACACAGCACATGTGGTCATTCATTTCAGTGTTTCAGTTTTCAGTGGGAACCTCCATAATTTAGAAGTAATGGGGGGAGAGAACGCAGATGGGCAAGAAAGCAAGCGAGAAATGTAGTCCTGTGTATTTTATATTTTAAGACTCCCCTTGTTATCATGAAGTGTTTTTGAAGTCGGCCTGCATTCCTTGAAAAAAAAAGAAAATCCAGTGCTGCGATTTGGACAGAGATGGAGTGGGAGACCAAAGAAGAAAAAGATGAGTGTCACAGTTTCTTGAAAGTGACAGCCTGCTGCCCCATCTCACTGTGCTATCAATCTCTGGGGCATTTTAATGATCCATAATTGGTTATAATTGGATTTAATTGGCTTTGATTGGCTGTAATTGGGCTGATGGGCTAATCTGATTCGAGATCAGAGGACTGGGGGTCCTGTGTGGTTTGCCAGTGAGTATTCTCTTGCCCTTTCACTGAACCAAGATGTACACATCAAACAGATTTGTTTGTAACACAGCTGATTGCTACCGGTCATCGCTGAGTAGTTTGGGAATTGAACTACACAAGCTTATGTTGTTAGCTACAGCTGACAATCTTGGGGGGTTCATAGGAAATTTATATAGGAAACAAAATAAATTCCTGGGTGTGTGTATACATCATACTTGTAAGTGCATTCATGCATCCAAACACTAACAAATACCCTCACAAGACAGCCTCGGAGAGAAACTGAAAGGGTGTGAGATGGCAGGCGAGATCATAAGTAAATAGTAATGCAATACAGCACTAATTTGAATCACATTTTCCTGCCCAGAGCTGCTGAATTCCTAATTGTGCATGATGCTGTCCAGAAGTCAGGTTGAATTATAATTTCCTGAACAGAAAGCGAAAAGTGACTCTGCAGCATTTTGATTTGTTCTGATGAGGGACTTTGAGAGGAGGCGAAAGGAGGGAGGAGATGTGTTTGTGTTGGAGTGAAAAAATCCCCCTCCTGCCCTCTTTTTTCGTTCTCACTCTCACTGTCTTTTGTTCCTGATCTCGGTCTACCCGGTGGCTTGACAGGCAGATGGAAGCGATTATACTGTAATAATAAACCATGTGAGGAAACCATGGAAGAGATGAAGGGATGACAGAGAAGGAGGAGGGAGAAGAAAGGGAGATCTTCAGAGTGCTCACGGGCCAGCACACGTGTCGATCGGGCCTGAGGATCAGCGCCTGTGCTCATTTCCATCACCTTGACGGCTCAGACCTACATCGAACCACCAGGAAAGAAATCAGGAGTACCCAAGTTATGCACCTCCTTTAGCACAGATGTGTGATATTCGATCACACTTTGATTAGACTTGATTCACCATGCAAATGTTTCACACTTTGATGACTTATCTTGAAAGATGAACTCTGTTTTCTTTGGAGCAAGAAATTCACTTCCCTTCCTTCCATCCTCTCATTCTCATTGACAGTTCCTATATTTTTTTTCTTCAGTTTTATGCAGCGATCAGACTTTGACAGTAGCCCTGTCTCTTTGCTCTGTCTCCCCTGAGTCACAGTGTGTTTAGCATATGCCCCGCAGGCCTGTATCTCTTACAGCCTTTCAGTGCCCACTGCATCTCCATAGTACCCTTCCACTGCACCAAAAACACCCCGTATCAACTGCAACTCAACTGCCATACCTGTTCTGCATGGCATTTCTTTTAAACATAGACCAGTCCTCAGTTAATACAACGTGTCAGCCATAACAGGGACCCCAGCGTGCTGGTTAAATGTCAAACCTTGACCGCAGGACAGATCTGGAAAAAACATGAAGCACCTGCATGAAAGAAGGGCGTGTATATTGCTGGCATCAAATGGTGAAAAAGTCTTTGTTAGAAATGGTTAGAGCTTGGGGGGACGGAGGTTGAGTGGGTTAATGTGTAGAGTGTGCTTACGCATGAATGTCAGCATATGTGTGCGTGCATGAGGGGCAGCTGGTGTGCGGATGAAGGAGAGCGCCGTCATCCAGAGGCACATTGCACCCTCCCCCTCACCTATAACCTCTCACCCCTCACCCTAACAGCAGCATAATACGTCTGTTGAAGTAGGCAAGGTTGCTTTCTGCTCACATCAGCATACTCTCTGTCCTCCACATTGCCTTTGGAAGCAATGTCTATGATCAGTGGGTAGTTGGTACACCCTTTTTTGTCTGTTTTCCATGGTTGCTGTAGTACCACAGATAGCCGCTGTTTACATGAGTTGTGGAGTCTGCTTTGTAATCGTACAAAGTGCTACAAGGTGTGTTTATCAGTAGTTTTCAGAAGTGGTCATGTGTGTCAATTTTAAAAAATGAGTTCATGTGAAGAAATTTGGATTTGCCAAAATGGTGAGTGAACCTAGACTACCATATGCTGTGTCCTTATTAAAGATAACACCTACACCAAAGTACATTGGCTATTTGTGATTAAGAAGCACAGACTGCATAAACAATTGAGCTGATAACTGAGAGTTTGTTTTGTGTCATACCTAAACCCTCCTTCAACAGAGAAGATTCATCAACAAATGGCTAAAGGACACAAAATGATTTTTTTATATGTTATCTGAAGGCAAGGACAGTGAATGTCCTGTCTTCCTCCTCTCCGGTTGCCACTCAACAAAATTGAATTGAATTGTAACAACATTAGCTGTGCTATTCACACACTGACGCATCACATGGACTTTGTACTAGGGAACTTGCGTGTTAAAGAGTGGCTAATGTCTGTTCTGACTGCATATTTACTGGGTAAATCCTATAGAAGTTCAGGACTGCGGTGCATGTGTGCAAACAGCCACACAGAAGCCTGAGATGCAATAACTATTTTAATTTTAATTCAGTTCAATTCAGTTTTATTTATATAGCACCAGTTCACAATAGCAGTTGCCTATTGTTGTAAGGTAATGACCATACAATAATAGCGAAAAAACCCCAACAATCAGATGACCCCCTATGAGCAAGCACTTGGCAACAGTGGGAAGGAAAAACTCCCTTTTAACAGGAGAGGCAGCCATCTGCCACGACAGGTTGAGGATAAATGTGTATAATGGAGTACTTTCCTTTGTGTATTAACTTTGTCATTTAAAATAATCTGTTTTTTACCAGGCTGTGAAATACATTTCCACTTGGAGACAACAAAGTTGAAGCATGGTGGATTATTGCTGTTCGAATCCCAGGTTCAGGGAGTCATACCAGTCATCACAGTAAAACAGTAATGATTTCACCCAATAGTTCTGTCATGTTTCAACAGGTTGTTTATTAAAAACCCTCAGCCAGCCAGCAACCACATTCTCTCTACACTCTCAGCTATGGCGCCCAGAAACACTCTCCCACATCACAACCGTCACCTCCAATCTCTGTCTTTTCCCCTGTTTTCATGCTACAGCTCGTATTTTCCCTCCTGCTGTCCCTGTGGTGGTTTCCTAAGTATGACATCATCACTCAGCGCCTGGATGAGGGCTCAGTGATCCGTGATGGTCTTCACCCAAGTTTGACTTGTTTTAAAAAAGAAAATTTTTACAAAATTTTATGCAGGGGTGTTGAGTCACGAACTGTAATCGGTGTGTATTTCTGTCACATCCATCAGCAAGATGTCCAGGACTGGGCTCAAAACAAACACACTGAAGACCAAACCTCCCATTCAGGATTTGACAGTAACTGGATTTGGGTATGGCTAAAGACAAGAATGGTTTTCCTTTTCCTCAGTTGGATGGCTGTCCAAGCTGCACAAAGTCCACACTGAGTCCAGCTGCACAGCGCCAGACAAGCACTTCCAGGAAAAGGGTTTCCTTCCGGTTATGGCAGGACCTCAACTGATTAAAGAGCAAGAGAATGAGGCACACCTGAAAGATACAGCAGCTAATCAGACAGGAGACATGGACACCAACACACACACAAGCGAGTTCACACAAAGGAAAAGTTAACATGTCCATACACGCTGACAGCACTGGGAAAGAAACATGTCATCAGTAGAAACATACATCAAGCACAGAGCCTTTAATCAAGACGGGTGCTTCTCTTGCCAAATGTGTGTCAGCAAATGGTTTGTGTGTATGTAGGTGTGTGTGTGTGTGTGTGTGTGTGTGTGGGGGGGGGGGGCTAACTGTTCAGCTGAATTTGATTTCCCAATGCCTGCTGCTCCGGATACCACAAAAACATAGCACTGCCTCCATTGTCTGCTTCCCAAGGAATTTCCAACCTCTCCCATTGCTTGATTAGCAGTTCATCCAATCGCGTGATCCTCGCTTGACTGTCAGAGTTTCCCCATGTGGAGAAAAACACATGTTGTTGTAACTATACATGACCCCGAATTACAGAACTTTGGAACAGCAAGTTGTCTCATCCTCCCCCCCACAGACATGCCGAACTAGATGGGAAAATCAGAAGTTTGAGTTTGAAGAAGTGTAGAGGAACAAAGCGTTTTCGTTTGCACGTTCAACATGATGCATGACCAAGAATACTGTAGACATGTGCCTACATGCCCACGTTTACTGTATGAAGCCACTATCGACTGCTTAGCAACTGTGTCAACTTAGATGTGAGCGTTTAAGACTGGATTAAGACAACGAAAAAGTTAAGCTTTAAATCATGTGTCTGCTCAGCTATGCGATTTCTCCACATTTCTCTATTTTAAAGGCTTTTCTTTCTCTTCCCTAATTGCAATTTAACTCTTCTTTTCAACTCTCAATCGTTCTATCCCACCAGCCATCTGGTGCCTCTTCCCCACTGAGCTGACTAACAACCCACAGCTGGGCTCACACACGTGCGCACACACACTTAGACCTGCATCCATTTATTCTAAAGTTAGTAAAGATAGCCAGCAGCAAGTGATTCCCAAATCTATCTCTTAAATGTTTAGCCTAGGAAACAGGATGGCCTGAGGGTTGGGGTGGCACAGGGTGATGTTGTCCCGCTGTTACTTAGGGCTTGTTGGGCTTGATCGCTGGCAGATGCTGTTTGTGTAATGGCAGAAGGTCAGAGCAGGGTAAACCAGAGGCGACAGGAGAGCTGCAGATCTGCAGAATGTAGAATAGACTTTGCCACAGAACATAGAGCAGGTCTCTTCAGTCATGAGCTGAGATCCAAACCCTGGTTCCTTCTCCTGTCAGGACCTGAGGCCTGGACACTGTCAGCTTCTGGAGGCACACACACACACATAAACAGAAAGTGTAATTTAGCTGACTGAGTCCTTGTTTGAGGCCTTTCGCACCTCTTAGAGCCATTTCCCCATATCCAAATCTAACGTGTCATGAGGCTAGAGGATTAATTGTTAATCTTAACAGCCGTCATTATCTGGAATAATTTTAAATTCTTTCAGTCTCGCCTTGCCAGCACATGTGGTCCGTGTGTTTCTGACTGCTGAGGAGATCCAGAACACTTTCTTCCTCCCCAGCTTCACCCATTTTCTTATACTCACATTTTTTTCCTTTCTTTTTTGTCTTTCTTTAGGACTATGTCTCCCTCCTCTTGCTTCCTGGAGCTAATTTTCAGAATGATTTCATGGCCGCAGAATGTCCTAATTGCGGAGAGCTGGTCTCCTTCGCTGCGGGGCTACTTTTTAGGCCTAGTAATTCAGTGTGTGTGCATGTCTGTTTTGCCGTGTTTGTGTGTCTGCAGAAAAGGAGGGAAACTGGGTTTGGGGTGGGTCACAGAGTTTTAAGGCAGGGGTACCTGTCATTTTGATGGACGTCGGAGGGACCTGACTGCCCTTGTGCCCCTGACCTCCTTCTCCAGCTCTCCACCTCGCCAACATCTCACTCTGTCAGACAGTTAAACCCAGGTTGGGGGGGGGAAAGTTAGGACAAGATGTGTGTGAGTGTGTGTAAGTGTTGCCAAAATGCAACATAGAACAGGGGCTCCTTTATAGAAAACCGCCCTTAAACTCTACTCATAATGTCTCAGTCAGTGCCATAAACTAACAGTGGGCTTGTTTTGCATGTTTTGGACAATATTCTGAATTCCCACTTGATAAAATCAAATGAGAAGTCCAACTATTATCTTCTGTTTGTAATTATGTCATTTAGAGGCAAGTCTAAGTATTCAGTTCACTTTTTCCAATCGCTCAGTTTGAAGGTAATGAGTTCTGTCTCATAGCTTATGCAACAGAGTATGTGTTCGTACGTGTTTGTTCATGTGTGTGTACTCCGTGTTACACGCCATTATTTACAGACGCTCTTTCTAATTTCACACTTCACACGCTTTCTGTCATCGTCTGGAAATAGAAAAATGAAAAAACAGGCGGCAGCAGTTGATGAAAGTGAAATTGAAAAATGAAACAGAGTCAGGTCGCAGGGAAAGGGAGAGCGCTGTCAATGGTTTAGCCCCCGGACGCGTGATGGAAACCAATCACCGTGGAAACAGCACAAATCAGCAGACCGCATCGAACCCCTCACAAACACACACACACACACACAGAGGGTGTGCATATATGTTCACACAAATAGGGGAACAGTAACCTCAGTATAGCTTTTCCTGAGATCTGTACAGTTAAATGAACACGATGGGTTTCCCCAGCTGCTCAGGGGTTCCCATTAAACATCCACAGTCAATCTGACACAGATGCATGCACAAACATGAAACCGGCACACCGCATCAACCGCTCCACTGTAGGCCTTGCATGTATCTCCCTATGTCCTTTTCATTGGCTGCCTTTTCTCTTTCTCAACCTCAAATCTGCTTGAATTACTTTCCAACTTTTGCTTTTCCTCTTCTTTCTGTCTGTCTATCCCTTTCTCCTTTTGTACCAAACATTTCCCTGTCAAATGGTTATAGTGAGGACTAGCGGCCTAGCGGCTGAGGTCCTGTGGTGAAGTGAGAATGGAGGTGGGGGGGGGGGTTTGGCTGTCCATGTCTGTGCCTGACAGGAGCGGAGTTGCCTTTACAGTGTCCAAACGGGCCGAGCCGTCACTCCTGATTAACCCTCGTG
>VUQS01011360.1:4790-25156 GCA_015108495.1 Heterochromis multidens
CTGTGGTGATTTAACCAGGTAAAAAAAAAAAAAAAAAAAAGACTCCATCAAGCTCACTTTGTAGTAAACCCTTCTGGCATGCATATAGCTGTTGCTGTTATTCTTGAAAGTCATGTTTATTTACCAAACTAAGTTCTTTCTGATATCCCGAATATTAAAAGGCATAATAAAAACTGTTCTGCCTACTACAACAAAGAGTATATGTACTTCATATATCACATTTTTAATTTATATGAAGTGTTTATACAAGGATTCTTTCTCCCTTATCATTCAGACCGATATTACTTGCCACTAATTAAAGGATCATTCTGTTAGCAAGAGCAGTCCAAGACTACATCCCTCCGCCAAGGCTATAAATTCCCTCCACACCAAGCACGAACTGAGTTTCTGGATCCTGGGTACGGATTACTTTGTGATATTTTTGTGAGAACATCAAGTCTCACAGTTTTTATTTCAACTTGTATTTAATATATTTATTATATATTAGCAAAGATATGGCGCATAATGTCTCGTAAAGATAAAGAATCCTATTCTTGACTCTGACTTGAAAGGTTAAGCACTTCTAATTTGCACCAAACCCCACCTCTGGTCACATTTTCATGCTAATCCATCCGTAACTTTTTGATTAATCCTGCTAACAAAAAGACAAATGAAACCAATCACATCTCCGTGTTAATTAAAGGCTGTTGTGATGAAACAAAGAGGCAACAACAGAGTCTCTGTATCAATTGTACCACACTAGTCTCTGTGTTATAATGTAAATGGCTCTTGATATTTGATGTATGACAGCCTGTGACACAGAGGAAATTAAAAAAACAACAACTACATAGCAGGACTGCAGTGCAGTCTGTGGAGTGGTGTTGCTTAGCATCTGGCTCACAGGCTTACACGATCTGTCACTCCCCATCACTTTGTGTTTCCTGTGTTATTACTGTTTTCATCTTCTCTTTCTTTTTTTGTCTGTATTTGTTCTCCAACTGCCTTCCTTCAGTATCTAAAACCATATCACTCATCTTTTTGTGCTTTATTCTTACCTTTATTCTTTCTTATGTTGTTTTTGTTCATCTCTGTCTTTCTTCTCCCCCCTGCCAGGATACATTGTTGTGTTACATGTATCTTCCATCTGTTTCATGCACCCTACATCCAGCTTCTTCCGTCTCAGAGCAGAAACAGTCAGTGAACATGCTGTGCACGTGGATTTGAGCCATTAAGTGTTTTTTTTTTTTTTTTTACTTTGCTTGTTTGGGTAATGATCTGCAGCTCTGGTGCTGATAATTAGCACTTTACACTGATAAAAGTATTGTTACTTGATGTAAGAAACAGCACTACCAAAAATTAACAAAAAAACTTTGTCTACAATCAGTACTTGTATCTGCAGCTTTTCACACTGTAATTACTTTCATCAGCCTGCTTAAAATTCACGCTCATTAATGAAATCTCTTGTTAAGGCTTGTTTGCTTACATTGTTTTTCTTGCATCACACCAGACAGTAAATAAATAAAACATTTCCTGATGAGTAAAAATCTCCCAGTTCAGGGCTGCTAACATGTCTGAACATGGGAGCAAAACAAATTCAAAGGAAAATGCTTGTGGCAGGGTTTTGGTCTTTGATTCTGCTTTATGACAAGTTTTAGCAGAATTGCGATAAAAGACAAAACAAAGGATGCATGTGAAATAATTTCATCTAGGCATACATTTACACACATATACAGACCTGAACCTCTTAAACAGTCACATTCAATCATGCTTATTATTCAACAAGCTCTCACTTTTTATCATGATACTGCTGAAGGTTATTTTGGGTCCTAACTAGTTTATTAATAATATTCTCGATGTTTCTCCTTAGAAAATATCTCATGTCATTTCTCAAACTGTGAGCGGGTTCCTCCAGTGTGGTGTGGATCCACTGGGGCTTGGACAACCAAGGGATAAAATGTGGAGTAAAACTAAGCTGAATAAATCTGATTTATGTTGGAAAAATCAGCAAACAAAGGTTTCTGTTGCTATTCTGGTGGTCTTTATTGCACCAAATTCCAGCTTACCTTTTTAATTTTTAATGATTGCTAAAAAAAATTGTGGTGTGGAGAGCTTGAATCTTTTTTTGGCATCTGAAGGTGGATGTGCCAGATGAATATGCTGCTGCACTATTATTATGTAACATCCTTATAAGCCTCAGTCACAGGCCTAGAGACCGGTCAGCGACCTGCAACCATCGGAAAAATGTGCATTCCCCGACTGGTTGGCGAGTGGTTGTTGGAGGTAGAAAGGTGAAATTGGTTACAAAAGGGTGCTGCACTGAAAACCTCCTTGGCGGCAGTTTACCACAATTACCACAGATTACCACAGATGCCATACGAACTGATGATGAACCTTCTGACAAAAAAAATAAAAAGAAATTAAATATCAATTTGCATGTATGAGTTTTAATTTTAATTTTTTTAATAATAATTTTTGCTACATCTGGCATTTTTGTGCAATTTATTGCTCACAGTTTGTCTATCTTAAACAAAAACATATAAGGGGGTTAGGGTTCAAAATAATCACACCGATGATGTAGAGGTCTCAAACTCATGTGTCAAATAAGATACACTTGGCGTTACAGGATTCAAAGTTTCACTACCACTCAGGGAGTAGCACGTAGACGTCTGTACGGTCAGCTTACTGTCTGATGAAATTTATTCCACTGGGACCAAAGTCAACCTTAGCTAACTTGCGGAAACTATCACCCCTGTTTAACTTGTAGCCTCATGTTGGATTTATGCTTCTGCATTAAATCAACACCATAGGTCTGCTGTAACCGCAAACCTACAAATGTAATTACATGTATCGATGCAGCCCACGTGGGTATAAATGCTGGCAATGGCATTAGCTTTAGCTCCACGGTGGAGTTTGTGGCTGACTTTTTCCCTTTGCTTTGTTGTGTGCACAGGGTTGAGACTTTGAAGCACACCATATTTTTTTAGGTTTCAAGACAGCAGTTTATTTCCCTGCAAATGATAAGCTTAATTTTTTTCTTTCTGTCAGGGTCCCTTGAAAATTATTTCGTCTTGAAAATTCTGTCTCTTGTGGTCTGGCACATGCTGTTTGAAAGACAGCAGCAGAACATCAACCTTTTTTAATCCAAAACAGTCCAGTTTCACTTTTATTATCCTTTGCTTAAGATTCATGTTTTCCTTTTTGTCTGGTGGATTTCATTTTCCAGCAACATGACTTGCGACAACAAAGCTAGCAGTTTGTGAATGCTCTAGCTTTCTCCTCATCCTTCTGTGCTTGCTGTTGGTGAGCTGTGAATACACCACGGTCAACCCTTTATCGTGTCTGTTTGGGTGCACGCTGGGTGTTCTGCATAGATACACACCCACACAACCAGATAATCTTTTTGGATGTCGAGGAGATTCTGAGATACCTATAATCCTCTGATCCAATAAATTTACCCAAACATGCAGACACAGAAACACAAGCAGGATTTCACAGCTGAGCATAGCCTCTGCCATTGATGATTTCCACAATCCACAACAATGAGTCTTGGAAGGAGGTGAAAAATCACTAACATATGGAGCTGTACGTGGAACCTTTGATATGGAACCTTTTCTCTCCTCCACACCCATTTCTTCCTCGTGATGTTTTTCTCTCTTTCATCAAAATGGGAAGAATAGCAATTATGGCCTGCACTCGGGGTAGGTACTTGTAAATGATTGAAAGAAAAGAGATTGAGAGAGTGGACAGGCTAATAAGATTCAGAGAGCTGAAAGACTCTATTGTCACAAAGTCTGTCAGTGGGAAGCAGGAGGAGAGGAACAACCTCTCCCTCCTTTTTTTCTTCTTTTCTCTCCTTTTTTCTTTTCATTTATTCACTTTCTCTAACTTTCATTTCCCTCCTCTTCCTGAGGCCAAAGAGCCAAACTCAATTATAAACTCAGAACTTCTCTCAGAAATCTGACCCTGGCGCTGCTTCAGTTGTCACTTAAGTAACACAAAGGCACAAAAACTCTCAGAACAGGGCTGCTAATTAACAGGCAGCCTGTCGTACAGTTTTGCATGGTCAGATGGCCTGACCAGTGACTATGTAAGAACACTGCAGTGTTATTTACATGAACTCATACTTTTGTGGAAGACAAAGAAGGCTATTGAGTAATCCAGAATGGTATCAAATTGTTTTTATTCAGTTTCATACCCTTTTGCAATCAGCAAGATAACAGTAAACACAGGACTTATTTTCATTGATCCTAAATTATGCTTCAAATCCATAATAGAGCCACGAAAATCTGTTTTTTGTTTGTTTTGTTTTCCTGTAAGCCCTCAGTCACACAGACCTAGAGACGGTCAGTAACCTTGCTAAGGAAAAATGTGTAACCACGACCGTTTGGCAAGTGGTTGCTGGAGGTTGTTGGCTGTTGCCGGATGAAATCTGTCACAAAGAGGGTCCTGCACCAAAAACCTCTGTGTCGTTGTTTTGTTTGCTAGCAGATTTCCACGGTCACCTGTAGTTACCATGGAAGATGCTGACCTTTTTGCAAACACTTGCCATTTACTCTCCAAGCGCTAGTGAAACTTGAAAAAGTGAGATGCAAACCAGAAACAGACAACATTCGCCTTTAAAGTAAAAGTTCTCCCTTATAGCTGCAACTACAAAAAATGGTTGCAAAAAAAAGTTGCAACTTTTACTTTGAAACAGTTTGAAACAGTTTTTGTATCTGTTTTCCGTCACACTTGTTACATTTTCACTACTGCTTGGCAAGTAGTTTATAAGTGTTTGCAGATAAGTGAGCATTTTCCACACAGGCAACCGTGGAAATCTGCTAGCGATCAAAACAGTCGCAAGGAGGTTTTTGTTGCAGCACCGTATACCTCTGTGCAACCAATTTCTTACTGGCAACTACCAGCAACCACTTGCAAACCAGTCAGAAAATATAGATTCTTCTCTCGCGACCGGTGGTTGCCTGATGGTTGCCAACCTGTCTCTAGGTCTGTGTGACTGAGGCCTTAATGTAATCAAAAGATCAGACTTAGTCAAAAATTTGCTTGACCCAAACCCAAATTTCTGCATCTACCATATCATACACCAATAGACATGGTGTCTATTGGTGTATGTCCTTACAATATAAAGTGCCTTGAGGCGATTGTTTTGATTTGGCGCTATATAAATAAAACTGAATTGAATTGAATTCAGTAGTTTCTGGGCTACGTTTTTGAAGCCTTGCCCTTCGCATTTTGGCCATAGTCTTCTTGTTTTTTTTGTTTTTTTTTAAAAACCAGATGTCACATGTCACATGGTAGCAAAATGTCCATCACAAGGAAGCACAGCCTGTTTTGTGATCTGTTTTACTCTAAAGGAGGTCATAAATCAAATGAGAAGTTGAGCAGTTTTCTCATAACCCTTTTATGCAATCAAGAGTTCTTTTTTAAACCACAGTTGTTGCCTCCTGCTGGCTACTAGTAAGGAAGCAGGTTTAAGGTATTTCTGCATTGGCTTCACTTTTTTTTTTTAGTTTTTAGAACAGACCAGATAATCAGGGAACCCTGTTAATATTCTAACTACTATTGTAAGTATTACGGACACACAGCCTTTACACTGTATGTAGCAAGACTGGGGGTCTGTACTGGGGTCTTACCTGAACTAGAATAAACTGATCTGTTTCGTCTTAGGGTCCATGGATCCTAAGTTCAGTGGAGATGAGTAAGAGCAACAATGACAGGAAGGGAGGAGGAGGAAGGGAGTGTTGTGGGTAATATTTCATCAATCCGTGAGCTTTGATATATGAGTTATGTGGTGAGAAGGGCAGTCAACAACATATTACAGAGAGGAGAGGAACAGAAGCAAAGAGCACCCACAATCTGTGAATGGATGCCACGTCACACAAAGCCCTCAGAACCAACAAAACACCTGAGTGCCCCCATTTTTACCCTGTTTCTTTTTCCTGCTTGTCAAGTCTGACCCAGGCTGTGTGTGTGTGTGTGTGTGTACTTAAAGTGCATCCAGCCTCAGGTGTTTTCCCAGTTTATTGTGTTGGTACATGTCCTGCTAATCTAATAGCTCTGCGATTTGCTTCATTATTATTGTGAGGGGAAAATTTGGTTGTCATACAGTCATACAGTGTGTGTGTGTGTGTGTGTGTGTGTGTGTGTGTGTGTGTGTGTGTGTGTGTGTGTGTGTGTGTTTGCGTGTGTGTGTGTTTGTGTTTGTGTCTGTGTTTGCGTGTGTGTTTGTGTGCATGTTATGTGTATATATATCTGCAGACAAAGCAGTTCTGTATCCCCCAAAGTGCATCAGGTGTCCCAGATAGAGTGATCAAGCAGTGTGATTATAATATATTACTGTAATAATAAGCATGAGATGTGTCTGTGTGCATAAATGTGTGCGTTATCATTGTACAACACATTACAACTTAACTCTCTTTTGAAGTCCACATTTTACATTCTTTCTTGCACTCACACAGACCTGCACATTTCTGCATCACACATGCCTGCACACAAAAAACACTCTCTTTGTATTATTCATGTCTTCTGTGCCAGCTTGGCACAGTCAGTATTTCTTTAAAAGTTTCCTCTACCTATGTCACCAGGCTTTTTTAAGATTACTGAACTGTACTTGTACATTGTCATTGTGTTTTAATGAAAATGGTTATTTTATTTTATGATCATGTTTTTATGCTCCTTTGATATAATGACACCTGTTCTATAGATCTGGGAGACAGCTCAGCCCTCAGATATCCAGATATTAATACTAGCCCATGCCTGCAGATACCATTCTGTGCATCTTACTGGTAAATCTCAGTGTGCATTAATTAGACAGGTTTTGCCTTCCTGCAGTTGATGTTGCCCCTTCCAAGCCACTTTGCAACCCACCTCCACTACTACTCTGATGTAATCAATGTCTTGTTTGTTGTCACTGATGCCTGCTATGTTCTGTTTTGAGGGTCTTGATACTGCTCTTAGAGCTATTCCACCAACTTTAATTTGCTACACATGAAATTACAACAACCTCCTTTTGACTAAAGTGCTCCTGACTGAAACACAAGTGTGGTCTTTGCAGAGGTTTTACCAAACACTCATATATACAATATACACTCACCAGCCACGTTGTTAAGTACACCCTTTCAACTGCTCATTAACACAAATATCTAATCAGCCAATCACATGAAGTTCAAACCGAGCATCAGAATGGGGAAGAAAGGTGATTTAACTGACTTTCAGCATGGCATGGTTGTTGGTGCAAGACAGGGTGGTTTGAGTATTTCAGAAACTGCTGAAATACTGGGATTTTCCTGCACAGCCATCTCTAGGGTTTACACTGGTCTGAAAAAGAGAAAATATTCAATGAGCTGCAGTTCTCTGGATGAAAATGCCTTGTTGATGCCAGAGGTCAGAGGAGAATGGAGACTGCTTTGAGCTAATAGGAAGGCAAAAGTTACTCGAATAAACACTCGTTACAACCAGTGTTTGCAGAAGAGCATCTCTGTTTCACATGGGCTCACCAAAATTGGACAATAGAAGATTGGAAAAGCGTAGCCTGATCTGATGAGTCTCGATTTCTGCTACGACATTTGGATGGTAGGGTCAGAATTTGGCGTAAACAACATGAAAGCATGAACTCATCCTGTCTTGTATCAATGGTTCAGGATAATGGTGGTGGTGGTGTAATGGTGTTGGGCATATTTTCTTGGAACACTTTGGGCCCCTTAATAGCAATTAAGAATCGTTTAAACACCACAACCTATCTGAGTATTGTTGCTGATCATGTCCATCCCTTTATGACCACAGTGTACCTATGTTGTTATCCTGCTTCCAGCAGGATAACGGACCATGTCACAAAGCTCATATCACCTGAAACTGGTTTCTTGAACATGACAAGTTCACTGTACTCAAATGGCCTCCACAGTCACCAGATCTCAATCCAGTAGAGCACCTTTGGGATGTGGTGGAACGGGAGATTCACATCATGGATGTGCAGCTGACAAATCTGCTACAACTGTGTGATGCTATCATGTCAATATGGAGGAATGTTTTCAGCACCTTGTTGAATCTATGCCATGCAAAATTAAGGCAGTTCTGAAGCCAGAAGGGGATCCAACCCAGTGCTAGTAAGATAATAAAGTGTCTAAATTGTTTAAACAGTTAATATTTGAAAATGTAAAGAAGGTGAAGTTGAGATTGTTGCATTGACATTAGAAGGTTATGAGTTTGAGTCACACTTGGGCCACCTGTGTTGCAGCCATGTTAACGTATATTTACTGGGACAGCTTTTTCCCTTAAAGCCCATTTTTTATCCTCAAGAGGAACAATTATAACCTTGACCAATGTTTTCTTTGTGCTTTTAGAAAACAAAATACACAGTATACTATTTTATGCTACACCCAGTAAGCCTTGTCTCCTGTTTTCGATTTTGTATTGTTTTGTTTTAGCTGTCTGAGAGCTATGGTAAAAAAAATCACTGAGACAAGATGAAAACACCATGTTCCACTTTCTGTCTCATTAGTGTGAGAGAGGAAAGAGGAAAAAAGAGACTCGAGTGTGGAGGGGATGGAGGGTGATGGGCAGAAGTGGTCAGGGGAGAGGGCTGCTGGGACTGTTTGCATTCAGCTCTTGTGGTGTGATAAAGAGGTGTGTTATGGACATGTAACATTGTTTTCATTGATTATACTCCTCACCTGCACAGTGTTGATTGGAGCAGACCTCTCAACACGAAGCTCATACGTCGATGTTAAGCGAATTATTGTCTCGTGGGCTTCTATGTACCACACCTCTCTTTCCTGTGCTCTATGATGCTGCGAATACTGTCCGTTCATACACATAATACAACACAACACAGACATTGACCACCAAAAATATGCTAACAATTGATTGAATGTTTACTGTACATGTAACATACTGTGTCATACATTCCCTGTACATTCAAGCATAGTCACTGCTGTATTTGTAATTATATAAATGTCTCAGAACTTAAAGTTTGGCAAAACTTTATATTTTTCATATTGAACAAGTCAAAATGTGTTAGTCATTTTCTCATCACATCCCCGCTCTGCTTTAAGTACTCAACGCACCAATGCGCTCCACTGAACACAGTTGAAACCCTCTCACACATAAGTTTTCGATGAGTATAATTTGTATCCCAATTTTTGTAACTTTCTGAAACTGACAGTCCAACAGTGTTCACAGTGATTAAGCAGTAGGCAAAACGCTCCAAGTAAAACACCTTAAACAGGTTTGTGGAGAGACTGTAAAGTGTGCACCCTCATTTCGTCTTAATCCTGTCTAAGAGGACAAACCTTTCCTGTGGCCTTCAAGCGTAGCCACCTTTAAAATACGGGGTTCATACAGTTTCTAGAAATTCCTTGAAAATGCTTGAATTTTTTCTGGAGTGTTGTCTAGGAAAATTGCTTGGATTTTAGATAAAATGTTCAAAGCTTAAAAAGGTAAATGCTTTCATAATAAATAACCTTCTGAATAGTAGGGGTGGGTGATGTAGGCTCAAAAGGAAATTTGCAATAATGATATTTATGATGATGTAGAAAAAAAATTCTGAACAATGCTTTATTGGTGATTACAGCTTGCAGGCAGCAGCATTTATAAGTATAAGTAAATGAAGGGCATTTCCCATCCTTCTTTTCCAATGAGCTACTGTCATGATGACAGACTACCTAGTTCTAAGTGTGAATCTATTGCCATGAGGTGCCAGCAGCAGCAGCAGTATTATAGTGCAATAGTAACACAGCAACATATACAACAACATATACAGCAACACAGCATAAGTCAAATGTAAGTACAAAAGTAGCCCAAGTAATGTTTTCAATGGAAATTTTAATCATAACTTTATTTGTATAGCACTTTTCAAAACAGTGAGTTACAAAGTGCTTCACAGTTTGAATAAAAGCCACACACTGAAGTCAAGTATACATGTTCGAACATACAGACACATAAACAGACACATAATCAACCACACGGCTGAAAATAAAGGGGAAAAGAATAAGGGAACGTTAACCTATAAAAGTGAGTTTTCAGCAGTTGTTTAAAACAAACCACAGAATCAGCCGACCTAATAGGCTGAGGAAGGCTGTTCCACAGTTTGGGTGCAACAACCTCAAAAGTACGATCACCATAGGTTTTAAAATCTGCTGCATTCTTCACCAATTGGAGACGAGCTATGGAGGACTGAGAGAAACGTGTGAAAAGTGAATTGCAATAATCAAGGTGGGAGAAAATTAAAGTGTGAACTAAAAGTTTCAGAAATTTTAAGTAAAAGTATAACATAACTGCTTAACACTTTAGTTTAACTATAACTAAAGTAACTTAAACTTGTAACTCTTCAGGAGCCTAAACAGTATTTTCATATAATAAAATAAAAATTGACAAATATTTTCTACCTTGGATGTTGTATCTTGGGTCAAGCTTTTTAACCAGTTTCTCAAAGCCCTGCTTTTCCACCGTCTAACACATCACCAGCTGCTCGAGTCTCCTCGTCTGCCCTCCCTCGTAGCTTGGTTGTGGTGAAACAATTTTGTTGTTTCCACCTTTAGTGGGAGCAGTGTCCTTTGTTGGAGGTTGTTGAAGTAGCTCCCTTTTTTTTGTACTAAATTATCATTAGAGGCTCTCCCTCTCAGACATGTCTGTTTGTCTCATTGTGCGAACTAGGGAAAGTGGGAACGTAAGCACATGGTGCCACTATATCATGTAAAAATTTATACCAGGATTGTCTCAGACGATATGATATGGCACAGCCCTGCTGAAGAGTTTATGTGGTTTTTTTTTTTTTTTTAAATAAAAATCCCTGAGAACAGGTTAAAACACTTAATTTTAAGCCCTTTAGTGGCAAGAACAAGCCAGAAATGTGTTTAGTTTTTACTGTAAATTATTTTTTTTGTTTTTGTCAAGTGTTCAGTATAATAAAGATAATAAAGAACATGTCACCGACTGCCCTTTTTTTCTTTAAAGATAAATAATCTGCATTAAGCTTAGGATACATAAGCAGTGCTTGTTTTTGTTGCCTTGAATGATAAAAATCATGTAATGTTTCATTTTCTGTAAGTCAAATGATGTGTGATGATTTGAGCTAATGAATTCCTGGTCATTGAAGAAAGACATGTACTAATGAGTGATATTTTGAAGTTTGGGGAATGATTGCTCAGAGTCTGGTTTGTTAAAATGAGGTCCGTGGTTGTGGGGCTTTGGTTGGAGCCCAAACAGCCAAGCTTGCTCTGGTGTTTTAATGATGCTGGTTCTCAGAACAAGGGGCTGTATTTATCATCTAGGCCAGAGATTTAAAGCATATCTTTCTTTTAATTTAGTCTCATGCACATAAACACACTTACACACTGATAGTATTTGATTCATCAGTACTCAAAGGATTGATTTATAGAGATATAACATACTGTATGATGTGGGTTTATCACTAAGCTGCATAATTACTGTGTTTAATGTGTTTACATATCTGACTTCAAAGTCTTTGTTTATTTTTTTAGGAATATATGTTTTCCAAAGCCTGCACATCTTATTAAATGCTGCATTATGCGCAGCATATCCCTTGAAATCATTATTTCTGCACACATCGCTTTGATACACGTACAGTGATGCTTTGAAGCTAAAAGCTTTTGCTCCGTGTCCCTCACTCCCTACATCCCTCATTCCCTCTCTTGTTTTCTTTTTTCCCCATCATGTGTTTTTTCTTTCACTTTTTTTCATCCCCGGTCTCCTCTGTTATCCGACTCATCTCACTAACACTTTTCTCTTCTCCTTTTTTTTTTTCCTCAGTGGGGCGTTTGTTGATCGAGTTCAGTTCCCAGATGACGATGGAACGAGTGCAGAAAGAAAACCCCAATGTGACTGAGGGAGGCCGATACACGCCTCCTGACTGTCGGCCCAGATGGAAGGTCTGTAGATGCATCTCTATTTGTATTTCACCACATTTGAATAAACTATATTTCACATTGTAAATATGTTCTAGCGGAAGTCAATTTCTGCTAGTATACAAAAAAGATGAGATTTCATTCCCGATAAAATGTCTAAGACTAATACTAAGTCAAAATGATGAGCTACTAAGCCAAAAATGTTGAAATGGTCAAAATCATGAAAAACTACACCATTATGAAAAAGTAATACAATATAACATACTGAATTTTATTATTTCTTGATTTTGAAAATTGTGAGACTTTGTGTTAGTAAGTTGACACAAATTGGGCCACATGGTAACAACAAATGAGGGAAATGCAAACAAATCATTTTTTAACATTTAAACTTGAACTGATAATAGCAGATGTAGTCACTTAACACAGTGATGAGGATACATGGATGAATGGAAAAGTGATGAATTTAGTATTGCATAAGAATAATAAACAGCCAAAAACCTAACTGGTATTTCAGCATACCAGTGGGGTGCACTATGAAGCAAGTTTGATATAGGCCTCAGTCACACAGGCATAGAGACTGGTTGGTGACCCCCGGGTAACTACTGGTCACTAGGGAAAAATGTTTGTTCCCCTACCAGTTGGCAAGTAATTGCTGGCTGTCGCTGGGTGAAATCGGTTGCAAAAAGGGGTACTGCACCAAAAAAGCCTCTCCTTGTGATTGCTTTGGTCATTAGCAGATTGCTACCATTGCTTGTGGTTTGCATCGAAGACAGAATCGTCTGGAAACACCAACTGCTCGCTGAGTTGTAGTGAAATTTGAAAAAGTGCAACACAATCCAGAAATAGAGAATGTTTGTCTTCAAAGTAAAAATCATGCTTTACTGCTGCAGCCAACATGTTTCAAAGGGTGCAGCTTTTACTTTGAAGGAGAACGTTCTTTGTTTGGGTTTGCGTCACACTTTTTCAAGTTTCACTACAACTCAGAAAGCAGTTATTGAGTATTTGTAGAGGAGTTGGCAGCCTCCTTGCAAACTACAGGTAGCCGCAGCAGTCTGTTAGTGACCAAAGCAATTCCAAGGAGGTTTTTGCTGCAGCACCTTCTATGCAACCATAGAAGGTGCTGCACCTATAGCACCTATAGCAACCAACTGTTGAGGGAATACACATTTTCCCCTAGAACCATTGGTTACCAGGGGGTTGCTGTTCATCTCCAGGCCTGTGTGACTGAGTCCATAGTCAGGCATTCTTTGCGTTAGCTGGCTTGGCTAAACTTAAAACCACAGTCTGAGATAACGGCTTTCACATCGGTGAACTTTCAACTTTCTCTGTTATGTAAGTCAGGCTTTCTGCTTCAGGTGTGTGCTCTGTGTGTGCTCACATAAAATGGGGTGTTTGATGCTTCATTTGAGTCTTTTTCCACACAACATTGACAGATACATTCAAAAAGAATGGGTGAGAGAAAATCTATAAAGACTATGAAAAATATAACGGCAAAAGGTAACACTGGTGCCGCAGGTAAGTGAAGAGAGGAAGGCTGCAGAAAAGTGCGAATCTTTCATAAGTTGATTTCTTTATTTTAGCATCTGTTTATTCCTAATGTGACCACTGTATATTAGAGCTTTGAGTCTTTACACTTCACATTTGAACATTACAGGCCACACACAACATTCAGGTCTGTCACTGTCCCCGACTTAAGGTTCAACATTTGCTAACGTCTCGGTTCGTAGCACACCCCTCAGAGCTGCTTGTATAGGAGCACTGGCACACGGGGGTCAAGTGTTGTTGATGGCCACAATCCCCACCTGTGCTTCAGTACCTGCAAGAAGAGCAGCAACACAAACATGCATGCAGAGGTGGGGCAGAGAGGAGCCTCAGACAAAATTTGAGTTTTATATATACCACAAAAAATTCACAAGTCAGTCAAAATTGTGACTTACCTTTTCATTATTGATTTTCTTATTGATTGATTAGCTCCCTTTAACTGGTGTTCACTTTCTGGATTTAAATTAATGGAGACAAATGAGACACTGTTAAAGTGGCTTGGAGGGCAGCTTTTTTGAAAACTTTGCAGTTCAAATACTAAAGTGTGCATCATATTTTGCAGCTTTTTATGTGTTTGACTTTCTCCTCTACATGACACCTCTTTGGGTTCCTGAGCAATTTCAGTGCTCAACTATACAGAAACCAAGGTTAGGTTGCTGCCAATCTTCATCTGAACACAAAATTACCATGAACTCACAGAGGTGATTACAAATCAACCTTGGACACCTGAAAATGACTCACTTCAAGTTCAGAGAGACACAGTCCCTTAATTTGTCTCAAATATGTGATGCCATTGAGCTCTGCTTACTTGGCGTGTTTCATTCATTATGGATGAGAACCAACTTTATGTACACTGTGACATTAACAGGGATTTTCTGTGGAACTGACAGTTCACTCGTGTAAAAGATTTAGTTGGTGGATGTTTGTGGTTATACATTTATCTTGTTATGTTTACTGGAATTGATTAACGGTTTGCCAACTGATTAACAGGTAGTAACATCAGGAAATTCCGTCTATAATAAATCTACCCATTCAATAGAATCAGTGATCTGAAACTGTCCATGTTGTGTAGGTGGCCATCATCATCCCGTTTCGTCACAGAGAGAATCATCTAAAGTACTGGCTCCACTACCTCCACCCTATTCTCAGACGGCAGAAGATTGACTACGGCATCTACATCATCAACCAGGTAGGCTGCCAGAGAGCCTGAAACGCAGTAAGAGCTGCAAGTCGGCATTTATTTTTAAGTGACCTAGTGGCTTCATTTGCCTTTCATGTGAAGGATCTCTGGTTTAAGACTGTGAGGAAATACAAACCGAGCCTCAGGAGGTCACAAGCCTGAGTAAATGGAAGGGTAGGCATATGGCCAAATCAAACATGTAGATCCAGCCACTGTGACGACCTCTTGGGAAATAAGGGAGCAGCTGAACATACCTCCCGTTTATTTTTAACTGACCAGCACTTGCATATTTAATAGTGTCCAGGCTTTGGTAACACCTTCATGTAAGTTTGAGAGAAAAACATAAGAAACAAAGGAAGAAAATTGACGCTGATGATCAGAAACTGAAAAAACAGATTTGTTTTTCTTACGATTAATTTATCAGACTAATGTAAAAACAATAAATGTCAGCTTATTTTTTTTTTTTGTACATTGGATTTTTTGCTCAGGTCAAAAGAAAAATGGGCCATGGGCTAAACTTGACTTTGTCGAGAAGTTACTGACTGCTTTGTGTGTTGCACGCTCTGTTTTCATGTTGGACTCATAAATGAGAAATGAAGTGCAGCTCTTATTTTTTTGACTATGCAATTCTAAAATTATTTTAAAGGAGGATTTATGTATTAATAGCTGTGGGATGTCTAAAAATCACTTGTTCAAACCCTCAACTGTTCATTTTAAGCATACCAGAACTTTTGCTTGATAAATTATATTAATGCTTAATTAGTTACCTAAATTCTTGGTAAGCTTTTATAATTGATAGGTCGGTGGACTGATTATCCACAATACTGCACCGTGAGCAAAAGTCAAAATCTTGAAATTGACTGGGTGTGCATCAGAAATTAGTGAGGGGGATCTCTGCCTATACAGCTTATTGGGGCTATGCTTGGAAAAACCCAGAACCTAATGATCGTGAAACTACATCTTTACTGACATATTTTGAGGTGTCATAACACATTATTAAGGGTACAGTGGATGAATGGAAAGAGGTAAAGTAAATATATTATAAATATTTTTAAGTAAATAAGGCTCTGAAAGACTTAGAGCCTGACCTGACCTGTAAAACTCAAAATACACTATACCAAGAACAACGAAGTTCATCTGTCAGCTCATATTAAGCCGTAAAAGAATAATTAGAACACAACATTAGGCGTTTTAATTTATTAATACAGTGAAATTTTTGGCTGCATGCAAAAACTGAGAATAAGTCATCTTGCAGCCCCTAACGGCTTCCCTCCCCCATCTCCCGTCCCTAACTTCTTCATTGACTGTGTCTTTAACCCAAATAAAAACCCATCTCCAGAGTAAATCCGCAACTTATTTGCTTTCACTATCACTCAGTTCAGCAGATGGATTTTAAGTAATGTTGTGAGAGTATGTGTGACTTTTCCACGCTGCACTGGGCGGGAGTAACTCTTCTTCCACATTATGGGTAATGAGCTCTCTTTTCTGCCCTTTTGCTCCCTGTGGGCCTTGTGCAGTGCCTTAATCACTTCCCCTGTGGAACAGGCCTTTGGTTTCGCCTGCCCTGCTGCGCTCTGCTCTTCATGTGGCTATGTTCCAGTGTCTTGCTCCTTCGCTCTCTCTTTCTTGCAATTATGCACACAAACACACACACGTAAACACACATATTCTGTCAGAACATCTCTTAATATTTCTTATATCAAAAGTAAAACTGTTAGTGAGGGTAAGAACTGTTAGAGTGGGTGCAACATTTAAAACATTTTCAACCTAACCTTCTCTTTTCCTTCCAGCTCATCTCTCATCGACATTTCCATCACAAGACTGTAAATACTTTGACTTCATCTTCGGTTTTATCTTCAGTCGGTGTTGCGGGCACAGAGGTCTTATGTCATGTAGTTTCTGCCTAACTTTTGACTTGTGATGTTGTACGAAAACCCTTTTTTATGTTTGATTTTGTTTGATGGAGCAGTTGGAACTTTTTTGCAAAAGTGAACATGCCATGAATAATAATGAGAGAACAAAAGTGGAAAATTTAAGTATTGGAAAAATGAGAATAAAATCCCAGAAAATAAACAGACTCAGTGCCCTGCTCAACAATCACGCTTCCTCACACTGCATTATAGCTCTCTGAGCTCTCTCATCTCAGTGAGCTTTGTTTGAAGTGGAAATTAATTTCATATATTTTTAAAATACTTTTTTGTGGTGATTCTGCACATACCTCAGTAAAACCGGCTTGTAGCATGAGGTTAATTTCTGCCTCCTGTGTTTGAATTTGTTTTAACCTCCCCCAAAGACCACCAGTTTCCACACCACAGCTGTAGGTATGTACTTATTCTCCACTTGACAGAGGAGAGCCTATCTTCAAAACTCAGTCTGTTTCCAAAACGACTAACTCATCAGGAATTTCTGCTTCAGCAAAACTTTTACTTTCTACATATATATATATATATATAATTAGTCATGAAAGGAAACATTTTTCATCCAACAAGTGATCATAAAACAGATTTTTAATAGGATAATTTTGCTATTAAAGCTCCAAGTTTAAGTGTTGCTGGTTAATCTATGTTCCCAAGTTTTGTCTGAAACATAAACTCTGTTCAGATTGCTTTTTTTTTCTTATCTAGAAACCTCAGTGTTGATGCTGCCCATGCAGCAGCCTACAGGGCTGAAAAATTAAGCCAATGCACGAGGGCCAAAGTCTGCAGTTAATCAGATGGCAAGTTAAGGCAAGTTGAGTCCCCACAGCATCGCGTTTTGAAACGTCCAACTTTATAGCAAAAATAAACATGTTTACCACCTAGTAGATAAAATGGTTTTGGTCTCTATTGCTAATTTCCACCTTTATAACAACTCACATACTTAGTTTAAACTGGTGAGTATAAATTTGTGTAAAGACTAAACATGTATGAATTGTCATTATTGTTGGGCTTTACCTGGACTACTTTAAATCACTGAACTTGTCGTGTTGACTTTGTCCAATAAAGTGGCTTACTTAGGACTAATAAGTAGGTGTTTTTGTTAGATATCTATTAACTGATAACTTGCTACTTCATCCTCTTGTCCAAATATGGTTACTTCTGGCTATAATTATAAAAATTGAGGCTTTAAAATGAAGTCCAGTATCCAGTGGTTGATGTTATGGTGCCTATGTCTGTCTTTTATATACAGTCTATGATGCGATGTGGTCCAATAGTTTGACTGACAGCTGATCAGCTGTTTTAATTTTTAGAAACTTGGCCTCTGATTAAAATAAGAGCTCCCGATCTTCACTTTGAGACTTCCACAACATTTGCCTGAAAAAAATCAATTGTTAACATTGTTTCCTCACCTTTATGGATTAGTGTTAAAGAGGTCAGTCAGGACACATGAATACTCTGATTGCCTGAACGGCTCTAAGGAAGTCGCAAGAACAGATGCTAAAACGGGTAGCTGCACAGAGAAGAGGAACAAGCAGGCAGATTGAGTGGAAGCGAATCAAAGCGACAGAGGTGGGACTCTGATGACAAGAAGCCCTGATGTATCTGACACGGTGGGCGATTAAACCTTTACACCCGGCGTCACTTTCCAAACGGATAGTGGCGAGCACTTTGCTATCATGCTCACTCGAGTGTTGAAAGAGTGAAAATCTGTAACCTTTTAACACAGAGTTAAAAGGTTGGGGGGGGGGGAGTTGCACTGGTGTGTGGCAGGGATGGAGGTCATGCTGTGATAATTTCCACCCTCCAGGCTCATCTTGGCTAACAGAAAATGGCTGTCATGTCCTTCAAGTCAAAACAGGCATTTTGTGGAAAGAAGGCCATCTATGGTAATTAAAAGTATGTGTCAGTCACAAACACATACAGTACTGTGCAAAAGTCTTGACCTACCTATTTTGTTAAAAAAATGGGAAATAGGTACAGCACATTATTGAAACATGTGCAAACATACATGGATATGTATATAAGTATATAAGGCAAAAACAGAGTTTGTACAATTCTAACAAGCTTGAAAGTCAATATTTGGTATGACCACCTTTATTCTTCTACACAGCCTGAACTCTCTTAGGCAGCTTCCTTCTAATTTCTTTAAGTAGTCTTCAGGAATAGCTCTCCAGGCTTCTTGAAGAACATTCAACTTCTTTGGATGTTGGCTGCCTTTTGTTCCATTCTGTCATGATGATCCCACACTGCTTCAATGATGTTGAGGGTTCTGGGGAGGCCATTACTGATAGTGATGCAGTGTGTGTTTTTCTATCCAGGTATGTTTTCACTGCATTGGCAGTGTGTTTGGGATCATTGTCAATTTTGAAAAGATCTCCAACACCACCGGCTAAAATTTGCAGCCTCAAACATAACCTCCACCGTGTTTTACAGATGACTGTAGACACTCACTATTGAACCTCTCTCCTGATCTCAGTTATTGCGTATTTTGGAATACCTCTTCCTTTTCCCCTGTTTCCCTTTCTTAAGAATGGCTTCTTGAAAATTGCCTTTCACTGAGACTGCATGATGACGTTGTATGATTCATAGGTCAGTCTTAAGTGGCTTAATAAAAAAAAGAAAACATTCCTCTGTCCTGTCTTCCTCCCCTAACCCCCAACTGGTCGCGGCAGTATGTTTTTGGTTTGGACATATGATATTTTTAAAACAATGTCTTTATGTTTCTTTAACAAAGATCTTACTTTACTTATGTCTTTTCTTTCTTTATTTGTTTTTATTTATTTGTATTTTCTTGCCTTATATTGTATACATTTAAAGCAACTTATAATATATTATTGCAACCCATTTATTGTTGTTCTTGTGGAAAACATGCTGCTCATTGTATGGATACCATACCATAGTTGGGACAGTATTCTTAGGGTATTTGTGTTTTCTGGTTTTAATTTTAAGCATTATGTGTTTGTAAGACTACTGTGAAAAAGTCTTGAGCTACCCTTCATTTCTTTATATTTTGCCTGGAAAATGAGCAGCAGGTGCAGCGATTTATTGAAACACACACGGAAATACAGTGTAGAAGGCAAAAACAGTTTGTACAGTTCTAACAAGCTTTAAAGTCAATATTTGGTATGACCGCCTTTATTCGTCAACACAGCCCGAACTCTCTTAGGCAGCTTCCTTCTAATTTTTAAGTAGTCTTCAGGAATAGCTCTCCAGGCTTCTTGAAGAACATTCAAAGCTCTTCTTTGGATGTTGGCTGCCTTTTGTTCCATTCTGTCATGATGATCCCACACTGCTTCAATAATGTTGAGGTCCGGGCTCTGGGGAGGCCATGACTGATAGTGATGCAGTGTGTGTTTTTCTATCCAGGTATGTTTCAAGTGCTTGCTCATAGAGGATCGTCTGATTGTTGGGGTTTTTCTGTATTATTGTAGGGTCTTTATCTTACAATATAAAGCGCCTTGAGGTGACTGTTGTTGTGATTTGGCGCTATATGTTTAAATAAAATTTAATTTAATTTAATCAAATGGTCAGGTACAAGAGTCCTCTAAATCCTGAACAAACAGCCAATGTGCAAAAAAATACTTTAACAGACTTTCAGAAAGCCTGGAGCTCAAGACCACATCAAAAAATTACAAGAAAGTCTGGCCTCTTTGAAGCAAAATACAAAGAAATCAGAAGGCTTTTGCGCAGAACTATAGCTCCACAATTCATTTTTTTGCTCAAGAGAAAGTAAAAAGTGATGACTTACTTAAAGAAATAATGCTAATACTGTATATTCTGTAGGCAAGTGCATTTGCCCAAATGTTCTACATAAACTGTCAGTTTGTTTGACACTTGAGTAGCTTCTTTACAGCCACCTTTCCACTGAGACCATTTTTGATAAGG